>VXAD01005469.1:1056339-1250614 GCA_013399195.1 Dicrurus megarhynchus | reverse complement strand
CAAAAAAAAAGAAAATAAATAAATATCTACTGCTAAGTTATCTAAAAAAGCCTCCCCTGAAACAGTGAGGCTAACTAAGCTCTAGAGGAACTACATGAATAGTGATGCTTTGAGACACCTCTGAGACATGGATTACCTTCATGCTTCTTTCAAAAATATAAAAATGTCATAACAGAAAGAAATTTCAGTGTCGTCTGTGCTTTCTCATATACACTGTTGGCAGTTTGTGGGAGTAGTGTGAAGGGATTATTCACCTAATACAGGAAGGATACACTCAAGTACACTAATGAGCTCTACAGTCTTTCAGGAATTTGTTTTTCCTGAATAATTTAGACTGCAGATTTAAAACATCAGGCTCTAGCAGAAGAAATCCTTAAAACTACACGTGTAAATATATAACTCCTCCCACTGTAAAGTAATATGATTGTTTAATGCAACACATATTATCTCTAACATGCTATTTTTACGTGTTCGAGTTAAAGCTGAAGAAAATAAGTAATCCTTTCTTTTAACAATAGACTTGCTAAATTCAGTATCCTGTATTAAGAAACAAATGAACAAACAACCCCTCTTGCCCTGAAACTTTCACAGTTGTCTAGAGCACATTTCTACTTATTCCTCTGCCGTATGGCACTACGTCCTCACCTCCAAAACACATTTAATTATAGAAATGGCAAACCAAAATATATGTCATGTTCTTCCTGATGTCCAACAGAAAGAATTTCATTGTGATGATTAGAGTTCATCTGCTTAGTGATCAGATACTTGTTAGCTTTTTTCTGAATGATTCTTTTATTCATGAATGAGGTTGTTTTTTTCCTATGTCAAATTCTTGTAAGTTTGTTTTTTTTTTAAAGAACAAGGAGAAAAATATTTTGATCTTCACATCTATTTATTTTAGCAAAATCATGTCTCCTGGACTCATTTCTTTTAGAAATGTGTTAATGGATGTAAATCCTTAATATTTGTACAACCTCCCAAAAAGGAAAAATGTCAGTTGTTCCTAGATATTATTACAATTGAAAAACTACACTACCTTTTCCTCCCCCAAGTGGAGCTTTTGGGAAAGAATTAAACTTCACCATCATATAAAATAGCACCTTTTGGTTTCAAACATCAGTCTTGCAGAGTTGTATGTATATCTAACTTTTTCTGTATCTAGTCATCCTACTGAGTGGGTTAAATAACTTCAAAGAGGTTAGAGTATCTTTTGAAGTCCAATGGTGAGCAATGGGAATAAAGGAACTCTTGGTTTCCATGCACTTTTTCATTTTTTTTTAAATATATGACTCTTGGAAAAGAAACTTAAAGCATGTAAGTTAATCCCGTCACTTTTGAGCAGTCATGAATAAAAACATATTGATACATAACACCACAAGCTTACAAAACAAAGAAACAGAAGCACATCTGGTATTCACTAAGCCTGGTGGCATGTGCCAGTGAATTTGCAATCAGGCCTGGAAACAGCCAAGCTCACGAAGCCTACATTTTCAGAACCATAGCAGTTGTCCCATAAATTATTCTGCATCTAGGTCTACATAAATAGCACAGACAGATGCACAATGCTAGTGCCAGTTCTACAAAATATTATTCCAGTCAGCAAGATGCTGCAATAAATAGGTTAATCATTTTTAATGTCTTTGATATTCATCATAACAACATTAATCAAGATGAATTAATTTGGAGTTAATGTGACTTCACTATGAATTGCCAATGGTATTTACTTGTAAACTCAGTTTTTGAGGACATATTCAATCTCTGTCATTCTCAAAACCAACCTTGATTTCTACAGTATTCCACATGAACGATGGACTTCCATGCTAGTGTTGATACTGATGTTTGGTGGTTTTTTCTCCCTTATGATTTTTTGGTTTTATTGATATCTGACAGAATAATAATAGTCCATGCAGTGCTTCTCCTTTGAGTTTTGTTTCCCAACAATTCTGGTAAATTTTTTTGAACCAATTGACTAGTCCACTGCTGAAAAGCCACATGACTGATTTTGCCTGGAGAAAAATATTACTTTTTTTTAATTGTCTCAAATGCTATCATATAAATAAAGCTCCTCATACATAAAATGGAAGTAACTACAAAAACTCTTTTGTTTCAACTGATAGTTGTCTCTAAATATGAAATACATGTTCCTGAGTTTAATTAGTCATATTTGTAATGAAATTAAATCATTAGAACATGGGAATTAGCCACATCAAAAATAAAAGTTCTTTCAGAGCTAGAATATAAAGTAGAAAATTGGCCAATGCCTTCTTAAGTACTGTCTATATTGACAAATGCAACTACTGGTCTAGTACAGGAGAAAGAACAAAAATTACATTAAGAAACCAAAATCAAAGCCCAAAACTCTTAAGTTCCAATTCAATACCTCCATAAATTAAACATTCTTTGTGGCTCTGGATCAATGTTCACTATATTTCCTTAACAAAATACTAGATTTAACAAAAACTTCCAATACATTCTTTTGAAAATAATTTATAGGTAAAATGTTTCAGAATCCTGACACGGCGGGTTCTTTTCGGAGGTTTCCAAACCTCACTCACAATGATCGTCTTAGCAGCAGACATCAGGTGTTACTGTATATACATATATATATATATGTGTGTGTGTGTGTGTGTGTGTGTGTGTGTATGTGTGTAGCTATCTGCATGTTTTAAATTGTTTTCTTATCACATTTACCAGTTCGTAAGTTTCAAGAACAATTTTGTTTTCTAATTGCGATATTGTAGCATATAGATGTACATTAAAAGGAGGCCTCAGGCTTTGTCCCAGGTTTCGCAATTTGGTCCACTGAAGCCAAAAGTTCCATTTCAAATTGCCCCTAAAGAAGAAAAATTAATTATGGCAAAATATTAAATACATTTTATCTAATAAAAATGTAGTAAAAACTTCAAAATGAGGCTAAAGGATTGCTCGCAGACTGTGTATGTTTTATACCTGTAAAACAGATATTGATTTCTAGTGTTCTCATTGCCTTCCTCTAAAACCAGTTAAACTTTAGGTAATTAAAATAAAAATTTGCATTAAATTCTAAATGAACAAACCTGGAATTAAAGAAAAAGTTGCTCTAATCAATCGTCTCTCTTGGAGTAATTAAAATTCTTTTGATTTATGTCAAGTTGTTGCCTAGAGGGAATATCAAACCTTATTAATGGTAGAATTGAAAATAAAGAACAAAAAAGCTACAATAACACCTTGCAGAATTCACACTATTTTCTTGTCTCCTGAATATATTGTCCTCTTTATTCATATGATGTCGTTAACTCACAAGTACCATAGAAGTAATAACCTAAATGGAAGCAAGGTAGGGACATCTTAGGAGGTACATCAAATCTGAAAATGCAAATGCCATCAATCTTTGGGCTGTAGCATTTAATTCAGTTTCAGAATCACAGCCTTGCAGTTCTGACCAAAGACAGAGGCCAAGACTGCAGTCACCAGGAAGCAAGAATATATTGAAGAAGCACATAGAAGCCCAGTGAGATTAGAAGAATGGGAAGCAAAAAGCGGAGGAGATGGCATTTTCCAAGGGTTGTCTGCAATTGCATATCAATATGAATACATTGTACAAACAAGCAGAAAACATTCACTGAGTTCACAGGGATCTCTGTTCAGTGTTCAAGCATTTTCTAATTCACAGAAGGGTATAAACAGAGATATCTCCTTTGGCATAACCAGGTCAGGTGATCTATCAAACAGCACATTCTAATGACTACACCAAAGTTCTGCACATCTGTGAAGGTGCTACTGAAAGCAGAACAGTGTTAAATATCCCAGGGAATACAAACTGATTCTTTTCTAGATATTTTAATATGTTATGAAATTAATTCATAAGCTAAAGGGAATCCTTCTATCGTGCGGGGGTTTTTTAAGTCGAAAAGGAAAGGAAAAAACCCAAACAAAAAAATCCCAAACAACCATCACCTTTCCAGTAATCAAACAGTATTTTTTTTTCTATTTGTACAATAGATGTAAGAACCATTGATTACTTATAAAAGAATAGGCTAATTTGTTGAGGACTGTGAGGAAAATCATTACAGGGCTTGAAATATTAGGAGAGTCCCCTTGAAAAGTACCATTTAAAACCAGAGCAATTCAAGTGAGGTTTTATAGATTTTCAGTTTATCTGGTAGTTTGAGCAATAGGCTTTGAAAAGTCACTGCTATCACATGGAATATGATTTAATTTCATAAAACTGCAACTAATATGTGCTAGTTCATTTCATGTTGCCCTTACATCTGCCTTCTAGATTTTTAACTGCTCTTTCTTATTTCTTGAACTCTGGTTTATGATGTCATATAAAGTCTTCATTATTAATCTATGGAGAATTATAGGATATAACTACTGTTAAGAGACATCTAGAGAATAAACACTTCAAAATTGAGTGGTTAAAAACACGAATTGAGTTACCACTCATTACACAGATCAAAAAAATTAAGAAAAATTTCACAGTTTTGTCAATTAACTTCTATCAAAATGGCTTCCAGCAAAGCTTTATCATACACATCTATACTCCACATATAAGTACAATCATATGCTTTTATTAAATTTAAATTTTATTTCTCATCCAAGTTTTAAGACTGTTTCTTTAAGGAACACGAAACAAGCAAAAGAACAATAACAAAAATCCCCAAAACCACCAATAACCCTCCACTAAAAAAAGAAACCAAACAAAAATAAAACTAAAATGAACATAAAACCCCACTGCTGGAATTTTTCAATTGACATGTATGTATTACTGTGTATTTCTTAAAAAAGAAATACAGAGCTCTGGCTTAGCAGAAGAACATGTGGTATGTAATTAGAAGGATGAATTTACACTGAGAAATGAGCAAAATAGATTGGTGTTTGCAATGTCACATATTTAGAGCAGAGGCTGAATTTTGATACCTTTGACTGTCAAGATACATTATGTCCTTTGCTTAACAGTACCCAGCTTCACTTTCTTCCTGCGGCAAGAGAGAGAGAAAATAAATAAATGGAAGGAGGGAGAAGAAATAAGGAAAAGATATGATAATGTTTATTTTTACTTGTTTAATTTATATTCTGCTGCAGTTATTGGCACAGCTACTTTCTGCTTCAGAATCTCGGTAACAAGAGGGAATTTTTCCACAAAGAGGGTGACAGTCAGAAAACAACAACTCTACCCGTTGATATATGTGAGTGAGTGGCCTGGGTTACGGTGTTCATGTTGAACTAAAGCAGAGTTCAGTAATAATGCATGACAACCTGTTTGTTTCACAAACCTGTCGTAGAACAGGAATATTTTCTTTCTCAGAACCCAGGCTCCCTAAATCTCAGACCTCCGCTGTGATAAATGAACACATACTGTATCTGAGACACAGGTTTGCTCTTACACCAGAAGAAAACCCAAAACAAAACACAAAAACCCCTAACAGTTTTAGGTCCCTCAGCTTGGGAATTTCTCACGGTGCGCTTCAGTTCCTCATACATCAATGAACTAGCAGAACAATCTCAAACGATCAACATCTAAATCTCTCAAAAATACCTAAGGCTGGAGCAGGTATTTTGTAACCATGACTGAGTACTTCACTGCTAGACAACTCCACAGTGAATTGGTTTAGGTTGTGTGCTCTGGAGTAAATCATAGAACTGTTTTAATTTACAGTATGGGGACATGCACATAAACTCTTCATAAAGGCACCTTTGCGTCTTTTCCTGACTTCATCTGAACTTCTTGGCTGCTCAAAGGCACAGTCTAAAGAACTGACCTTAATTTTCATCAAGACAATTAATAAGTAAGTAAGTAAATTATAAATCCCCTAAAAAAACAACAACAACAAATTTACAAATGAAAAAAATTCACCACTCAAAACCAAGAAACCCTTGAACCTATGCAAAATGTACTAAGCAGAAAACTTTTCATAGTGAAGGTGTCCAATTTTCATGCTGTAATTTTTGAGGATGGCCTGAGTTTGGAAGAGAAGGCAATGTCCTTCCTTTATTTGAGTTTCGTGACGTAAAGAAAAAAACCCCAGAAATCTAAACATGATGTTCCTTTAAATAGACCGTCATTGCTAAATTCTTTCTTGCTAAAGATCATTAGAGAATTTTATGCCCATAGAGAAAGTAAGATTTCCCTACAGAAATAATTAGAGTCTGATGTAGTCATTGTTTTGGTCTGCTAGTTTCTAGACTACATTTTGTGCCTCAAAGTAAATAGCAGGTACAATTGGTTTTCAGCGGAATAAGAAAGGCCATCCCCTCAGGTACTGCATTTCTTATGATCCATGAAAAAGGTTTGTAATGAGCTGGCAACTGACATTGATTATCATTTAAAGGCAGTGAAAACGTACAAAATGTGCTGCAAAGTTTCCACTGTTAAGAGACACTGGCAACAGTGAGGAGCAGAATTTGTGTTTCCCTGAAAGAGAAGTATGAATTTCAATCACCACACGTCCCTATTACTTTCTATCCAGAGGCAGTGGCACTGTGTGAAAATTTGGGAGAGGAAAAGCTTTTTGCTCCTCCTTGTTTTTGAAGTATGGTGAAATCATATTCAGTGGCTGAGATGTCAGATTACAAATTCACAGGTAGACAGCAGTATTTCTGCGCTACATGTCGGCAGGACGCTGACAGCTGATTGCATTCTTCATTCTCAGTCATTTGGTCCTGTCTCTGTTAGAGTAGCCCACACCTCACTGTCACACCATTTGCTGACCCTGGAGATTGCTGACATTCTAAACACAGACTGACACCTGTTGTTTTCAGGACACTTGATGGTAAAAATTGATGAAAAGTTGTTTTGGGGAGATCAGACTTACTTTTTGCAATTTGAAGTTGAGCAGCTTCCTCAGCCTGCCCTTACAGAATAGTGTCATCACTTCCATTGCCCTGTCAGCTGCTCTGCCGTTCCTTGTGTCAGTAATACAGTGGAGAGCTGTGATCATTTCTCCTTCATCCAGCTTTTACTCAGTATCAACTTCCAGCCCGGGAAAGAAGAGCTAAAGGAGAGAGCAGTTCAGTTGGCTCAGTTAGCATTTTCAAAAGCAGCACGACTTAAAAGCCATAAAATTCTCCGTGCTCTGTATTTGAGATTCAAAACAAGAATTAGAAATAACAGGCAGTATGGTGGGGTGGTGGGGTACTGCATCTGAATCTCATGAGGTAGGAAAGTACAATTAGATCCTAATAAGTGATAAAACTAGCTCATTTTGGAAAACAACACTGCTTCTGCAAGCTGTTACTATATTAAAATTGTATGTTAAGCTGCAGTATGTAACTATGTTTTTCTAGCTGGTTGAGAATTCTTCTGTCACCCAAAAAAAAGTTGCCCTGGAAGCACCTCTATGGAAGGCGATTTCACTGATGAGGGAAGTTACTTTGTATAATAGTGTATCACAGTTATGTCTAATGAATTACATTCTCTCACTTGAAGGGCAGAGAGGGTGAGAGGTAACAAGGTTCAGCAGAGGAAAGAATAACTTAAAATGCAGTACATTTTAAATAAAATGGGATATTACAGAGAAACTGTGCGTTCTATCAGCAGAAGCATCAACAGGGCAAAAAGTTAACAAGGTATACCAAGCAGGACAAGAAGAATGTTGAATTTTTAAGTCTCTCATTTTTCCCCTGTGCTGATCTTTTTCACTCTTGCATTGAATCATGAAGGGAACTATAAAACATGCAGGAGAAGAGCTCGTATTCATTGACCCCTGAAGTATTTTGTTTCACATTGGTCTTCTGTTTGTATTTTTTTTTTGTTTTTACAAGTGTAAAAGGTGTTTGAGCTCTGTAACCAATAACCTCTTTACAAATAGTTACAAAAATAACAATACAGTAAACTGTATTCCTGGCTCAATACTGTCTATTGTTTCTTGTCAAGTTTGTGCTTCAGAAATAGGGCATTAATGATGTTGCTTACAATTAGGATGTTGGGACAAAACACTCATGCACACGGAGCAAAAATTGTGTATGAAATAGCCTAATATTTTCTTTTTCTTTCCATTTTTTTTTAAATCAGTGAAACATCAGAGCTTTTGTGCAGTACGTCTGTGAGTGTAGAGAAAGAAGTCATAATGATTTACGCCCTTAACCATATGTGTAAGGCACTTAACTAAATCAAAGAGGTTTCATTAAGAAATTATTTCTAGAAAGAAAAAACACGTCTGTTATTATAATTTCATTATTAAAAGAAGCCATTACAATTTCAATTTTTACACATTTCAGTGGTGATTTTCAACTAAAAGATCAACTGCAAGCATTGTGCTGTTTCCTCCAGCTGCCAGCAGTGTTTTTGCACTCCTCCCTGCGGCAGCCAACCCCTCGGAGAGGTGCGGGCAGCCTGGCCCCACCTCCGCAATCACCACCGTCAGCTCCTTTGACTGCACCACAGGTCACACACGTATTGATTACAGGGCAAGTCTTTGTGCTGAACTGAATCCCACAGGAGTATAATCAGCGATGCTCAAACCACATTTACACGGTATTGAGAGTCCTCTCAGGTTAATAAAGCAGAAGAATGGACAGCTTCTGACTCCAACAGGCTGAAATTTGAGTCACCTGCACAGGCTGTGGGATTATGACAGTTTTAGGGTTTCACGTAAGTGGATTTGTAGGTGCCTCAAGGAGCTTTTCTAGCATCTATGAAGACAGGATTTTGTGGTCCATCATTACTGTGTGTTGCATTTATGTAATATTTCAGTTGTAAAATGAATGAAAAAAAATTTTTTTTTTAGCTTTCCAAAGGAAGATAATTCAGAATTAGGAATCTGAAATATTAGTCATGAAATACAATAAAATACTGCTACTGAGTGAACATCCAACAGTTTCAAAATGTAGAAGTAGATCTAAACCAACCTAAATTCACTGTCTATATCGGTTAGGTTTAAAGTTCATTTTAAAAATAAAAGGAACTAAATAATATCCTAGTATTAGCAGATACTTTTCAATTATAAAATTTTCTTCTACTGGGCCTTTATTACAAATTTTTTTATCAAACCTCCCTTCAAGATGTACTACTACTTGTTTGGCTGTAGTGCCTTCTCCAGTCCTTCTGTATTTGCAATCATCAAGTGAAATGTAATAATAATGAAAACAACTCCAGATCATAAGTTCAAGTTGATGGAAAGGTTTTTTCTCTTTTGGCTTTGATGATACAACAATATGAATAAAATCTAAATGCAACTGAACCCCCTAAAGCAGGCTTCTTAGATATAGGCAAGTGTCCGAGCCTTTCATACTAATCAAGACTACTGATTCTTTTCCCATACCATCTGAAGTGGGGCATAACATTAATGGAGTTCTAAAACCCCAGTATTGTAAGCCCCCCCCACTAACCTTAGGTCAAACTCTAAGGCCACATTTTTTAATTGCCAGACTATTCCATTCTTTTCTCAATTAAAATGTGATATCAAATGCTTCATACCTATTGCACATTTTCTATTAATAAACTGAACTTACATTTTTAATGATAGCTTAATAATACAGAATGTTACATGAATAAAATATATTAAAGTACTGTGGTTTGTGGGGAGGTGGAATATTTCCTTCATTCATAGAAAATCTCTGGAGTAAAAGGAAAATAGTTCCACAGGTACATAGTGTTCAAAAAAGATGATCTTATACTGCAAGAGTAGCTTTATGCTGTAATAAAATCTCTATCACAAATATGGAGGAATTCTATGTATTGCCTTGCCAGAAGTTGCAGTTTGCTGAGAAAATTAGGAAAACGGTAAGTAGAGGTCAAAACCACTTAAACTTGCATACAACTATTTGCAGATGGAACAGTAGGACTGGTTATTTCAAACATTTTTTAGCCTTTCCCAGTGCCAAAAAAACCCCTACTGTTTTTAATGATACACTGTTTGAAGTATACACATCAGAATTTGTGGAGACTTTATGTACTACATGTCAGTGTGGCTATATACACGTTCACACAACTCTTCTTCTTTGTGGGTCTAAGCATCTACAACACCTCAACACCCCACCCACACAAGATCTTTACTTTCTACCTGGAGATATCTTTTTGTTGTTTAAATCACATTTTCATTAATGGTGTTTGCATAAAGGCCGGGAGTACTAATGAAATATATTAAGGTTACAAGCAGGAGGAGCACTGTTACTGAAAAACAAAATGAAACAAACCTAGGGGGGAAAAAAAAAAAAAGTTAAAAAAAATTAATTAACTTTGAGATGACTTGATACTACAAAGGTTAAAAATGTAGTGGTATCACATTCAAAGTTCAACACTTGAAGATACTACAGCTAAAGTATTGTTCTGAGATGATGAATTTGAACTGAAAGAGGCAGAAAAGAAGAAAAAACATGAGGATATCAGTTAATCAGTGGCTGAATGTTAAGCTTCGTGGAGAAGATAAATGTAATCCTAGGATGTACTGTCCATTTTCTAGTAAGATATTTTCACCAAAGGAAGTTGATAATTACATTGTACAGAGAATTGATAAGAGTTTTTATGTAATACTGTATTCAACTTATGTATGTATATTTATGTACACAAGCATATATTATATGCACGTATTTAAGAAAAAGGAAATAATCAAGAGAATGCTAAGACTCCTAAATGCAATCCTTGGAGAGTTGCTCATTTAAAACATCACTCATTTTATGTTAACCTTGCAAAATAAAGACAAAAGCGGACTGGACTTTTCTGTATAAATGTCCAGGGAAAAAAAAATCATAATTCAATAACAAATGTACAAAACCTCTTTACTATAAACTCTTTTTAAATGCAGTTTTTTAGTAAACTAGTCACTGGAGTCAGAAAATAGTGACATGATGGCATTTTATAAATAGATCTATAAGCCAGATATTCTCTTTACATTGGAAAAGGCCTCTCTTTTCATAACTGAAAAGATAAAACCTTTTGCAATAAAATGATATTTAAGCATTTTTCAAAAATTGAATTCAAGATCCTTTCCTTCTAGAGACAAGAAATTTTACTACAGCTATATTCATATGTGTAATCACAACCGTTTTTTTCCCCTTAATTTTCTGACAATATAAAAAGAATTAGTAAATAATGTCTGGAAGAATATGGAAGAATACAGTGTAGTAGCTACACAATTTTTCGAACACTCTCCCCTCCTCACTGCTCTCTGGCCATTTAGGAAGATCAGCAGGTAAAAGGAAGCCATGGATCACTCTTCCTGAATGCCTAGGTGCTGCTAATGAAGGATGAATCTCAAACGTAAAAATAAAGCCTAAAAGCTGTTCTCTTAGTACTTTTTTTCCATTTTGTGATTTCACTATGAATGTTTTAACCACTTTATACCTCAGAATTTATCAGATATCTGTAGTAAAAGATGTTACAATAATGCAGGTATTTAATTAGTGCAGACATATTATTTAGGTATTACAGATGACAAAAATAATGTTTTGTTATTGGTCACAGATAGCTTCCTAACTTTTTCTAGCATAGTTTAATTTAGAATAATTGTCTCTTGAAAGCTTGAGTCAGCCTCTGGTAGTTGTATTAAAAGCTGTTGGCAATCACTATCTACTAGAAAAAAGTTAACAAATCCAAAGCAGATGAGAAAAATACTCGAGTTCATAAAGGTATATGTAGGAATGTGGCCACTAATAAATCCATCTGTATCTATCTTTGATAAACTAGTTCATCTGCCTAAAAAACGCCAATCAGAACTCAGAACAGACAACAAACAGAACCTTTTCCTATTCTACAGTGTCACTCCTTGTAATCACAGTTACTTTAGGACATTCTCACGTGCTGCAATGTTACTTTACTACACATATTCCAACCTTTTAAACTCAGGTTTGTCTTCACACAGTCTAAGAAATATAATATTTGATCTTGCTTAGCTGAACCAGAACAAGCAACAACCAAGTTTGTTTCTATACGGACACGAGATGCTTATATGTGTTCATATTTAAACATGCACTGCCACCTGTGGTCCAGGCAAGAGTTTTGAACTTACTGTGCATTTGAAGATGCAGTAATGTTACTCCATTGCAGTGAATTAAAAAAAAAAAAAAAAAAAATTATTAAAAATAGAGTGTTAGACCAAATGCAGTTCACATTTTATTTGATACAGCAAGGTTTTGTTCAGAAAGTAGTAATTTGGTTCTTACAAACAAAAAGCAAACAACCTCCAAATCCACTAAATTTATGTCTTTTGAAATTAGGATTTATACATAAGCAAGCAAGGACTAGGTATTGCACGCAGAGCCTTGTCAGAATAACATCTTTCTGAAGAATTTTTTTTTTTTGGTAACACTTCCTTCATGAATTCTTCATGTGTTTACAACTGAAAGTAATCTTTGAGTAGAAATGGTTTTGCTAAATGATGCAGCATAACCAGGTGCTGCTCATTTTCAATGCACAAAATCTTCAATTGTTCACAGTTGCATATTTAAATCCAGAATGAAAGCAAATAGCCCAGACCGAGAAATGTGGCAGAATAGCTGAAGAGAGTGCAAGAAGTAAAGAATGTCTCACTGCTAGCTCCTGCGAGCTACATTACCTTACCTCAAACTTTCACTCATCCATCTTCTGTCACCCAAATCTTCTCTAACGCTTTAGTGAGCCTGAAATTTGCCTAAACAGATGAGAAGCCTCCAGCAGTTCTACACTTCCTGAGTAAGACTCACTGTAAATCCCAGCTCTCAGGGTTCTACCTGCATCAGCCAGCCCTGCAACCTCTCCTCCCTCTGGGCCTTAGTCTGATACGGTGCAGCTCTGAGACCCTGGCAGATGCTTCCATCAAAAGGACTATAGAAGCCTTGTCTACCTTCTCCCGTACTGTCCTGTTTGGGAGCTGCATTAAACTCAGGCCTCTGCCCTTGTCCCTTCTGAAGGCTCATCCTTACCTGTGGCAGCTGTGCTTGTGCTCAGCCTTGTGCCTGATCTCGGGTTTGCTCTATCACTGCAGATTTGGAACTCAGCACTGAGGCGTTGGCTGATCTCCAGATCTGCCCTGCCCTTCTTGTCGGGTACACAGGGTTGCACTCCTCACCTGGGAGGACACTGCTCCTGTCTCTCCTGTCTCTCATCCTTGGCTCCTACCACAATTTTCTTCCCAGAGCAGCCCCTTTTGCTGCTCCCTGGCAAGAGCCTCTTGTGTCATAATTTTGAGAGACAAAAAGGAGACCTACAGAGAGCTGCAAGGTAAAGCTATGAAAACAGTTGCTGTTCTTGCCTGAGTTTTTGGGCAGTAAGCATAAAATAACAGGTTTGTATCTTAAAATCTAGTGTATACAGACAGCTACATTTTTATGACTTAAGGCTAGTAACTGATATTTTGAAAGTAATATGGCCACACTTATGAGTTTTAGGCCAAGAAAATTCTAATACGCCTGTTTTAGGAAATGAATTAAAACAAATTGCTTTAGAACACAAAAACCTTAGAACATAAAAACTTACGTGCCTGAGGTAGATATCTGTCAACACATTCAGGTGTATGGGTTTTTACCATCTTTTAGAAAATGAGCAATGAAAAGGTGACTTGTTTAAACTCTCAGGCTAAGTTAGATGTCAGTAATCTAGAACACTAAACATCCCCAAGAATGGTTATTTAAATTTTATGAACTCTGTAATATATTCAGGATTCCTGCATCAAGTGGCCAAACTAACAATGTGAAGTAGTCCTAGATGGCGAAAGCTAAAATCTGTTTCAGTTACAACCCTCCCTGCACTTAAAAGGACCTGAAATAAAGTATTTTGCATGACAGTAGCTAACAGAACAGAAACTGACCCCTCCTGTGCATTCTGAGTTACGGTGTTACAAAATATTCTCATGCACGTATATGAAAACAAATTCCAGAAAGAAAAATTTTAATGATGAATGCTAAACTCATTAGAACTTTCTTAATGAAAAACATTCAGTTTGGGGTCAGTTCACACTGGGTAAAATAAATAGTAAGAACAGCTGCTGACTTTATCTGAATAGCTCAAACCTCATGATCTGTAAAACCGAATCCGATATTTTTACGGTCAGTATTTATACTATTCATATAGGTCCTTTGGAGAAGGATTAGAGGGACAGATGAAAATCATCATAATAAATACATTTAAAACCCCCAGAAAACAAGGACGGTGGCAGAGCTTGTTAGTGGTAGTTGATCTCCATTTTTCATCTTTAGAGCAGAAAAATAGGGGCTAATCTTTTTAAAGGAACCATTTCCTTGAGGCTGGCTGGACATGGGCCTGCTTGTGGAAGGTGGTGAGCGATGCCTTTATGTCACTTGCATTTTGTCACTTTATTTATTAAAAAGTCTTTATCTTGAACCAC
This sequence comes from Dicrurus megarhynchus, assembly GCA_013399195.1. Taxonomy (NCBI): domain Eukaryota; kingdom Metazoa; phylum Chordata; class Aves; order Passeriformes; family Dicruridae; genus Dicrurus; species Dicrurus megarhynchus. Next base: position 1,236,371 of record VXAD01005469.1, on the reverse strand, counting down.
AATTTTTTCCTCACCTCTGCTCTTGCAGTTCTCTTTCCCATCCTGGTGGGGGAAAGCAGAGCAGAGGGGGGGGAAGGCAATGAACAAGGGACTGTTTGATGCTTCATTGCCGGCTGTGTTCAGCTGACAACCAAGACAAGGTCACAAATTATGCTCCTGATTCCTTTCCAGACCACCCCTGCTCTAAGTGAAGTGTAACACCATGAGGAGTCTGTACTACACTTAATATACACAGGATACAAAGGAAAATGTGTATACCTGTTTGTACAGATGAAAAAATCCTACTGTTCTTCTTTTCCATAATGTGAAACCACACTAGCTGCCCCAAGCCCTAACAGGAGACTAAGGTTTTGCTTCCAGTAAATAAAATCCCTCTAGCATGGTATAGAATAAAACAAAGATTATCCTTGAGGTATAAATGTCAAAAGGAGACCTTGAGACTACTGGTTGCACATCCCAGTTCTGGCACAAATTTTAGCTAACAGCATAAAGTGTCATTCTGAGCAAGGTTCTAACTAAAACTCTTTCCCTTCCTTCAGCACATGTAAGAAACGATAACACTTATTTCTTCCGTGCTTGCTCAAATAAATCTTTTTAGAGTCTAAGCTCTCTTGCCTGTCTCATGTCATAATATTTTAGCCACTACTATAACACCTTTAAGCCATTGCTACAAGAAGCTCTTTCAGATGATTGCAGGTACTTTTCTATATATGAGGAAGAAAAATTTGGTCATTACAGCTCATTTCTTAGTTCTGAATTCAGCCAGAGCAGCAAATTTTCATGGTGACAAAATTATGCAATTGCGCAAAGAAGGTTTTACTGCTGATTTGGACTTCAATAATCAGTGGGAACCAGGTGATTCCGATTTCTCAGTGATGCAGGATCTGGAAGCCAGGAGCAGCTCCCTGTTATCTTCCAAGAGTAATAGATTTAAAAACACAATAGTTTTCTCAAAAACAGTACATCTGTATTGAAATTATTTCCACTGCAATTATTTCTTCTGCAGTGTTTAGACCCAAAACAGAGTTTGCAGTTGTGGTCTCTCACTGAGAATAGTGCAACAATATATTCATTTCAGAAACTGTGTTAAAAATGGAGCAAAAGGAAGATAAGTTCACCAGCACTATATTAAATGATAGGAGTCTAATAAGAATTCCTGCATGGATAAATTGTGTCTAAGATTGCATCCAGAACCTGAAAGGTCTGTTTGCCTGCATAAACTGTAGAAGCATAGTCCACAGTTTTAAGACCAAGGTTAATACTCTTTAGTGAATGAATGATGAAGACATATTTGAATAATAAATGCTTTTTTTCAGTATAAACTGCAGCTTATTTTACTTTCATATATTCAAAACTTACTCATTCAAAATAATACTGCTTTAAAAAAGATTTAATGGTCCATGAGAACATAAAAATAAAGTATTCCTTTATAACTCATTTGGGCATTCTTAGAAGAAAAGCTTTCCATGTTCTGTGGGTGGTTTATAAGCTTAGGAGGCCTCTGTCAATGTTTGCATTGACTTCTGTACATTTCAAGGCAGCTCATTGGACAAGCAAAGGGAGCTTAGACCTTTTTTGGGCCATATAATATAAAAATTATTTTTTTTCCTTTAAAATATTCAGATGCACAATGGAAAAATGGAAGTTTAGAACTTTGTTGAACAGGCAAGAAAGAATAAATGAACATACTCTTGCCTTGGAATTTAGTAACTTGAATGCAACTAGATGTGTTTTATTGAAAAACCTTCAAATCGTCTCTTCTCCTAATGTTTTTGTATTAGGTTTTTTGGCTACTCAGAGACATGATACACTGATAGCATTCAGATAAAAGAAACTCAAATTTGCAAGCTTCTTCAAACAGTAGAAAATTTTCTTGCCAAAACAATCTTCAATTCCTGCTATAACAGAATAGGCAGAAAATGCAGGCAGCATGGTGGTTTGTGGTGGTTTGTAGTTTACATGAACCAGCAATTTGATACTGAGAGTTAAATCAAAACAAAATTATCTTCTATTTTAATTTGTAGCAATAAGGGTGTTCCCTGGTTGTTGGATTTTTTTGTGGGTTCTTTTGGCTTTTTTGCTTGTGTGTTTGTTATTTGGGGTTTTGATGGGGTTTTTTTCAATTGAAGGGAAAAAAGAAAAGAAAAAAGGAAAGAAAAAAGGAAAGAATAAACCTGTTTTGCTTTATTTTGTTTTGTTTGTTTGTTTGTTTTTTCCTTCAAAATTCCTGCTGTTGCAGATCAAATTTTAGAGAAATATATGGTTACTACTGGGTTATATTTGTCTTTAATCAGTTTGCTTTACTGATTTGATTCTAAAGGAGCTAAGAGAGAGATTTTTCAGTTTCAGAATATGTGTAGCTATACTGGGTTGTGAAGCATTTAAACTATTCTAGTTTGCTTTTAGGAAGTATTTAAACTGTTCTAGTTTGCACAGTCTCTAAGCTCCTGATTTTAGTATTTTAAATTAATGTAGTCTGATCCAAATACTCTTTAATTTTCACAAGCCATAAAAAATGAGCTGTAGATCTTTTCTTTGGAACCAGAACAAAAATGTGATGCTTTTTCTTGCACCTAAATTAGAAAATTGTTCTCTGGTTTATCTGTGTGCTTTATTCATCAGTCTAGAGCTCTGTGTTGTTTGCTTATACTGAAAAGCACCTCTGAGAGTTCACAGAACTCTAAGGAGTGAAGGCATTGACAGAGACCTTGCAATCCAAAGCTTCTTATTTCCGAGGGGAATGTTGGTTATAGCCATCCTTTTATCGTGCACCCAAGGGCAGGCAGGAATGTAAGCTAGCCTCAGAATGAGCCATAAAGAGGCATTTAAAAGAATACTTAAGAATTCATAATAACAATTTACTACTTAGGTTTTAAATTTTTCTAACGCAGACTCATTTTTTTGCTGCAAGCCTCTGTATTTACATGCAGGTGTTACAGCCAAGAGCTATGAGCAAATTAACTTAAAATTTATCCCTAGGAGCATCTTTTCAACTGTTTGAAGTGTTTCTTACCCATTTTAACTGGAATGTTCCTCACTGCTATTACAGTAGCAATAAAACTTGTAATGCATTTCATATCTCATGTCTGTGGTTCAACTTGTATTTAACCTTCATTGTTCTTTGGCTGTGTATGGAGCACTGCTAGTGAAAACATGCTTCTATTTATCACTGCATGCTAACCTTAAAGCACAACATTTAGCAGTGTTCCAATAAGCTGCAATTGCAAATGGTGATATTACCATAACAGACTTTTAGTGTGCTTTTCCCAGCTATGTCTAATAGAGATGAGAATGTCTATATGCCAGACCAAACACTGAGGCCAGAAGGGAGTATTAGGTTGTGTTTTTATAATAGACTTTGTGTCTATCTGGTTTAGAACATATGCTCTGTGTCCTGAATCCATCCAGGCACGCACAGAAAGTGATTGAAAGGTATCTTTATCACTTCTCCTAGTCTCTGTAACCCTGGCAGTTCTGCTTAAATTTACAGTAGAAAACATCAACTAAATCAATAAAACAGAATGAAATGCATTTTAAGTGTCTTTCTGTCACAGTAGATGTGATTCTGCTTGACACTGGAATATTGATCTTTTAAATAAAGATAATTATTGTCACAGAATAAATTCAGGAGAATACAGGAGAAACAAATGCAATCCATAATGTGAGTTTAACACATGCTGCAATTAAAATTGTAGCCCTTTACTCCACCACAACCTGTGTCAGCTCCAAAGTTGGGGACCTCTTCTATCTTATTTGAATAACCACTTATTCTACTAGTTGTTCTCAAATTAGTAAGAATGCAAAGGGCTTGTTTTGATTTTAAGGATAGCCAGCAGCCCATCACAATTTTTGGGCTTCTTTCCTTAACCTTTTCGATCATAATGCAGTGTGCATTGCCCAATACAGTTTCTCCTGGTCTTTCATGCTACATGTAGATATCTTATTCATTAAAGAAGTAGAAAGACCATATTATGGAATTATGCCAAAAAAAGATTAATGAGATAAATAGACAATATGACCCTTAATGATTCCAAGGAAAATCTACAAAAATTAATACAGAAAACTGACTTCCAGTTAAAACTGTTGTTTTAACTCATGTATGCATGAGTTTTTCTCATGTATGCATACCGTATATAACAGATCATAAAGAGGGCAACACACAGTGTTTTTGCACTTTTGTGGGAATGGCAACATAAGTAGCACAGGCAAAAGTGTAGAAAGAAAGATATTGAACATAATAGTCACTGTAGTCTTTTAAGAAATGATGCACATAATTAAATGAGGGTTATTCTGTAGATCTCAGGCAACAGATAATGCATAAAATGTATATTCTTGTAAATACATCACTGATATTGAATTCACTTTACAACATTGTCTTGTTTACCTTTTCCTGACAAAATTTAGGAAAGCTGCAGCTCAGTATTTGGATGAGTTGTAAATAAACAACCTCTATCTATATTATTACTCTTTTTAAATGCCAGCAAGCGGCTCTTTCTTCCAGCACAGGATTATTCGAAATCTAACATCAAAATTAATCAAACTCCCTCGGTTAATCAAAATTGTATATTATCATCCTGATTGCAATCATCTATCAAAGATCATTTCCTCCTGCAGTTTATACAGTATGTAATCAGTGCAGAAGAATAACAAACCAAGCCTATAAAGTGAAAACACTAGTTGTTAATTGTGTGGTAAATAAAACCATAAAATAATCTGGCACTTCTTAGGCCTCCCACATATATATATATAATGCCTTTCACAAACTCATGTGAGATCATTCCAGAGCCTTATTAACATATGCACAATTCCTTTGGTTTTTGTTTGGTTGGTTTTTGGTTTTTGTTTTATATCAGTATCCCCATATAAAGATGTGAAACCTCCTGGTTAAGGAAGTTTGAGTCAGAAATTTGTTGAAGACTTAAGATACAAATTTGCTGAAGATTCAAGATACAAATTTGCTGAAGATTTCCAGAGAAACTTCATGTTTCTCTGCTGCTGCTTAGCTGCTGACTCTGATCTTGTCCTTATCTGACTCCATGCTGTATCAGCCAGAATGTGTCCTTCAGGTTTATCATCAGTCAGGAAATACACCTGATGGTCTCAACCAACCAGAGATAGCAGTATTGAGAAACAGTGCTTTTATTTCAGAGTCACTCAAAATATGAACATACTAGAAATATAGAAGGAGACTAAGTCATTCAATACTGATGCTATGAGTTTCTGGGTTGGTTTCCAATACCTACTCCAGACTACATGTGTGACCCAGTTAGAGCCCTGAGCTTTAACTCACAAACTTAGATGGCAACATTTTTTTTTACACAGCATTTTAACTGAAATTGCCTCAGCTGGAACACTGTATTACAGAAATACAGCAAGCCACTGTAGAATTGTCTAAACATTTAGAATTAACTGGTAAATGTTGTGAGCATACTGCTGTAAAATATCTTGTGCTACTCCTTAAAGATTGATGACTAATTTTAGGTGGACTGTAGCCAAGAACAAAAAATCCTCCCAAATCTTTGTCTAAGCTTCTTAGAAGCAAAAGAGTTATTGCTCTATTTGTACCCACCAAGAGGCAGAAATGGGTAACTCTGTTGTATGTTAATGTTCAGGTCACACGTCTCTCAAGTGCTTGACTGGTTAACTTCTAAGTTGTCAGTTGAGTATGGGTAACACCTAAAGGTCAGCCAGGGTTAAATCAGAAGCAATCATCTAGCTTATAAATCAGAAGGAGGGACAAAAGGAAAAGTCACAACAGAAGTTTCCCTTTGTTATTAAAGACAGAATGTACTTGAAGAAAACAGGTTTGGAAGGATCATTTTAAGGGCATGAAAAGCCAATAAAGCTTACCTTGGTGATACTTCTCTGGTGTTGGAAAGGCGTTATGGAAGTTATGAAATCCCAAATGGGGACGATGTGTGCTCAGCCATAAGACTTCTCCAGTTTGCATGTACATGACTTCAGGACATAAACCCTTTTTGTCTGACATAACATATTGCAACGTATCATAAGGGTATAGTCACAACTCTTTGTTTATGCTTTTCAGAATTTTCTTTTCCATGCTCTTCAGACTGCGTAATGAAGCAGACTAATAGACTCATTCTCCAATTCAAAGAGACATGACTTGTATAACAAGTACATGAAGTGCTATCTCAGTCCACACTGAAATTAACAAAAAACACAAAGATGCCTACACATAATTAAGTATTCAAAGGCTGAACATGTTAATTTATTTGATCTTTGTTAAAATTGCTGGGTTTTAATTGATCAATTATGGTTTTCAAAGGAATTATTAGGCTGGAATATATGAGGTAAGCTTTCTGGTTCCTGGAATTTTTGGAGATTCGACTTTTGGAAACTGGAAAAAATGAATGAAGATGTAAACAATAACATTACATTAAGAAGGATTTGAAAATATTTCAAACACAATGGGCCTAGAAAGATTAACAAATTCAGACTAAAGAGGTTTTAGGAAAAGAGAAACCGAGAAGTAGAGAAATACTGACTTTAGAAAAAATCAGCAGAAATACCTGCACCTGATGACTTGAAAGACATGTTCTTGTAGAAAAGGACAAGAATTATTCTTGAAGGGATTCCTGATTAAATAAGCAATATAATGGACAGCGGACAAGAATCAGCTTGTGGTTTTGAGACACCTATTCTAAAGTCCACAGGTAGAACAAGGTTAAATTTTCTCTCCTCTTTATAACAGAAATCAGACTTGGAGTGGCAGATACAATAGAAATAGATACAAAATAAAATGAAAGTTCCCTAGTTAGTATTTTGGACAAGGTTTGAATAGGAAGAAAATATAATATATAATATATAATATATAATATATAATATATAATATATAATATAATGTATAATATACTACATTTTATATTTTATATTTTATGTTTTATATTATGTTAAAATATATAAAATATATTATTTATTACATCATTTATATATTATTTTGTGTAACAGATTCTCACAGTCATTTCACTGGAGCTACACCTGACATATCTGTATTGGTCTTGGACAATCTAATCTTGTAAATAAAATATATGGACTAGGAGGCTTGATAAACTGGTTCAAAGAAGTAAAAAAGAAATTACAAAACTTAGAGCAAATGTAAAAATGAAATAAAAGTGATATATTTTTTACAGTTTCAGGTTTTGGTAGACTATTTTAACTTGCCATCTGGAGATAGAACAATATAAAAAGGCTTACATAATATAGAGAAATGTGCTTTAAAGATTCCTGCCTGTGGAAACACTTTTTTTTCTTTGTAACACTTGTTGCTGTACCAGAAAACATTTTCAAGACACAGCATACAAAAAGTGACTTGCAGACGTATGGGTCAAACCCAAAAGGTCATATCAGTTTAATTTCATGGTAGGAGATGAGAAATTGCTGATGGGTCAGGGAAAACGGGATCTGAGCACTCACATCCATCTGTTCCTCGGGGTATATATAGAGGCTTTTTAATCCCATCTGTTTGTGGTAGCCAGAGCACAGGTTGTATGATCAGCACTTAGTAACTGGCTTCTCTTGACATAAGTGTAATTCAAGTTTGGTGTTTTTATTTCATATTTTTGTAACATCAGCAGAATGAATCCAAGCTTTAAAGATATTCTTGACTTTTACTATCCTCATTTAAAATATAGCTGAGCTTAGAAAATATTTTCAAATGCATGCAGACTATGAGGTTGCAAGCAGAATCTGAATATACTACCCGATGTCTCAGCCCAGTCCAAAGCCTATTCTCTGATCCAAAAATATGTTTTAGAAATTTTTAGATTTCATTAAAGAAAACCCAGTAACTTGTGCTGAATTTTAGGCTTATAGGATTGGTCAAATGCAAATAAGGGAGAAATGCATAATAAGGAACTGAATTGGCTGAAAATGATCCAGATCATGGTGCTCTGATGCAACATTCAACATTGCTGAGCAGAAAATCATCAGTGAACTTGATTCCTGATGAGAATCATGGGGATTAGGAAACAGGATATGAGTTCCTGGTTTTGTAGGAGGGAGGTAGATGGAACAGGGAGAAAGAGAACTCAGTGACTATTTCCTATGAGTTCCCAACATTTTCCTACATTCTATAGATTTTTACCTCTCCATTAATATTACTGTATTTTATTTCTAGATAATATTTACATCTGAAGGTATTAAATCCGCTTAGAAAGCCAAGCATTTCTTAAAGCAACCTATAATGCGGGTATTTTATATCCATGAAACACATGGTGACATCAAGGGAAAAATCATTGTCATTCTAAACTTTTCAAATTTATGAAAAGTTAAAAATTTAAATTCACATGAAAACACTTAATGGTGAAGTGTAATTTTTTGATACACTAAAAAAATTGCAAAATCATGCTGTTTATTCAGGTATATTTAGCTGAGTGAATGTAAACAGCTTGGTCTCAGTGAACTGCTTAAGACACATAGTGAATTAATGGCAGATGAGAAAATAGAACACAGGTGCCTCAGGCATCCAATTGTTTCCCTGTGTTAAATAAAAGCATCTTTCTGCTTGACACAACAATGAATTTCAAATGTAAAAAGTCCTGGTGTTAGCTTACCATGAGGCATCTATTGGATGCAAAATGAACAGTTTACTTCTATTATTCTAAACTGGTCTGGGAGGAAGAAATAAAGCCAGATTACACAAGTTATGTGCTCTCATTTACATAACTGTAACCCATTAGAAAACTGTGCCACAGTAAACCAGATGTCTTAAGATAGCTAAGATCTGATTATATGTATGGCACAGAAAATAAAAAAATTAATTATAGAAGTCCATGACTTCCTTGCAGACACTGGTCATGGGAATAAAGGGGTAAAATCCGACATCAAAGAAATGGAAAAACATAATGGAGAGAGCAGACTTTGTGAGACTAATATCCCAGGATATGCTAATAGGTATGAGGGTGAGGTTGACAGAATTCTATCCAATCCTCAGAAATAGACGATATAAAAATTTGCTAAAAGGGATTTCATTCCTTGCCAATTCTAAGCTTGGACAATATCTATTGCAAGGATAAAATTAAATAAACTCCCAACTTGGTAATTAGGCCTGAAACTAAAATATTTTCTGGATGTTTTGCATCTCATAATTTATGAGGTGCTAGAACAAGATGACAGCAACCTTAGCTTGCTTGGTTACATGTCCACAATAAGGATTTCGTGGTCACAGGAAGAACAGCAATGCCCAGCACCATGGGCATCCAGGCTCACAGTAGCACCCCCTTGCCATTTCACACCATGTGGCCCTCACAAAATAGGAACCCATATTACTGTTTCTTACCCCTCCTCCTTTGCAGTTTCCTTCCCAAAACTTTTCCCTTTATTAATCTCTCTCTGAACTTTCCAGACCACCCCTCTCATAGCCTAAGCTCTTTTCCCACAGATAATTTCCACTGGAATTTCCACATATAAGCCGGCACAATGAGTTCATCCATTGTCTCCAAAAGGTCCCTCATTGCTGAGCAAGTGCTTAGCTGTCAAAATCATGACATAAAAAGATGTGGGCATTCTCCACCGTAACATGTTCTTTTCACTGTTACTCAGGCTGTGCTTACACCACCACACAGCCTTTCTTTCTCTTCCCATGCTGCCTCTCCTGAGCAGAGGGAGGTGCACAAGCTCTCCTGAGCAGGCTGGGCTTAGCACATCAAGCAGGCGTGGTTTATACTGAACTTTATTGCTGCCTGTCTTGTTTTCTCTCAAACTGCCTTAATAGCCTTTGGCATGTACCACAACAATGGACTACTGTGTGGTAACATGGGCACCAAAGGTTCATTCAGATAACAAAAAATCACTTTGCAGTAGCTCAGGGTGCATGAACAATGGTTCAGGAGCATGGTTCCATTGGTTTCTTGTGATCACAGAAAAAAGAGATGAAGACCCTTCGGAGTATCATATCGTCTTTCAATACCAGAGAGACGGACAGATGTTCCTGCGTCACATTTACCAAGCTTTTATCTAGTCCAGTTGTACATATTTCATATTTCTCTCAGGAAGTTAACAAAATCATCATCATAGGAATTTTTTCTTAGGATTCAGTCTTAAATTTCTTTGCTTAATATCATTCAGCATCTTTACATACTGAGCTTAGTAAGCTATAAAGAGAGAAAGAGCTCTTGCTGGCCAAGCAGGTTTCTGCAAAACTCTTTCAGCTCCATCAGAGAAGTTGTACCATTGTTCTTGGCCCTGGTGACATATGCAGTAATTGGGGAATATTTCAGTTGCTCTGACAGAATGAATCCAATACTGTGTGTGTAATATGAAGGTGATTAGAGCAGCGAAAAAGTTAGTTATTGACAGGACAAAGCAATTTTTTTTCTGTGTATTAACGTGAGATATTCTGCAATTAGTATAAGATTTATTTGTTATTAATAGACTAAGGAATTCCTACAGGCATTAAACTGTCCCTCTTAAAATGCATTTGGTTGAATTTTATTATCAGTAGTACCTATGGCAGTATATCTGGAGACCTCAAAAATCAAAAATATTTTCTGAATCCCTTTATTTTCCTTCCCTTCCCTCAGGTAACTATGACACATATGTTTTCCCTCTGATTCTCCTGCAGTTTTCTGCTTATCATAACCTGTATATTATCTGGCCATAAATTCTTGATACAGGGTACCCGATTCAGGTTTAGACCATCTTTTGGGAGGAAGAACCTAGGGAAAGAGTTTTCTCTTTTTCTGTCTCATGCCATCATTCACTACAAATGCCTACTGCTCCCATAAAAATAGGCAGCATGCTTTCTTTTCCCCTGTATATATTAAACCCCCTTCAGACAAATAAGATTAATTCGACAAATATTCTGAAAAACTTGAATATCATCATCTCTTTTTTTTATCTAGAGAAACCTATCTATTACAAAATATTTTGACTATCAGTTAAAAATAGTCATGGATAAGCAGTGCTGTGTGAAAGACAGTCCATCTAACCTGGTGTGCTGGCATTGGCAGTAGTCAGAAGCTGATGGCTCAGAAAGGCACAAAAAGAGTGCAACTGACTTTCTATACCTTGCCAGCTGCCAGAGATATGGATCACAGGAATTTTCCTGAAGGGAGGTCATATCCCCATCAGTGCATCTTGCACATAATAATCCCTACTTACTTTCCCTCAAGAAGATTGTCTATTTTGGGTTTTTAACTCCTTCATGTAAGCATGAACAACATGTTTGTGTCAGTGATTTGCAGTAAACACTGTTGCATATTGTTGGAAAAGGAAAACAAAACTCCTTTTAACTTCTAAAAGAAACAGTAAACTTTTATGCTTGCATCCTTCTCCCTGCAGCTTCTGTGTTAGGAAGACGTATTATTTTTATAAGTTATTAATGACTGTCTCCCTCTCTCCTCATCTGTTAAATAGCTCTTAATTCATACAGCAGAATTTCCATAAGTTCAGCATTTTACTGGCTTTTTCCATATCTTTCTAGCTTTATTTTATCTATTTTGAAAGAACTGAAAGCAATACCCTGGATTTTGCTTCAGTCAGAAGTGCACTTCTGTTGTCATTTCTCAATTCCTTTGCTAATAATTGATGATGCTTAGTCTGGGATTTCTTTCTCTTTTTTTAACATTGCTGAATTTTCAGCTGAGTGACGCATCAAATCATTTTCTTAAGCAAGTAAAAAAAAAAAAGAAACAAACAACTATTTTAGTGCTTCACAGGATTGTTTTCACCTGTGTGCCTTATTTTGCACTTATGACACTGGATTTCACTTGCCATTTCATTGCCAAGTCAGTCAGTACAAGACTAACTCATGACAGTTTTAGTTTTGGCTATTGTGAATCATTTTTTGTCATCATCAAACTTTGTCAGTTCACTAGTATTCCTTTTTGCTGAGCAATATATATTCTAGCACAGATCCAAATAGCATCCCACTGGTAACTTATCTCATGGAACAAAGTTCAGTTTGAGTCAAACATATCACAAACTGCCCCTTCTCTCGGCGTTCTGCAATGAAGAGATTTAAAACTGCCTGCATATTCACCAGAAATGGCAAGCAGAACAATTAATTCCAGACACAAAGAAATTAAATTATAGTAAGAAAAGATTCGAAAATATTAAAGGACCTTGTGCCCTCATTGCAAGTGCAGCATGTATCTGGTGTTTCAGTGTGTGGTTTTGATCTGTGTTCCCCTGAAAGGGAATTTGATTCAAGCTCACCAGTGGTGTGCCTGTGTGAGTACTACTGGACTTCATATGTAGACATAAGGAAAATTTTCATCAAAAATAACTCCTTCTTGGTACTGCATTGCTACCCTTGCTACAATTGCATTAGCAAACATTCTAAAAAGAAAACCACTTCCTAATAACAAAAAGAAGGAAATGGTTGATGGCAAATATATGATTAGTCTTATCTCCTCCTTTGACAAAGTGAAAAGCCTCATGTGTAGAGGAGAAGCAGTATTGAGAACAGCTGACTAGACAGCTGCTTTGAAGAAGGAAATTTAGGAGTTTTTGTTGTCCACAGGCTGACCACAGCGTTGGACTTTTCGTGAAAAGAAAAAGCATGTGACTGATTTGAAACAAAGTACAGTTTCTATGAGTAGTCACAAAATCTCAACTGTAAGTCCTGGTTTTAGAGTAGCATTTCAAGAAGGGGTAGTGAGGACAGAGGAGCAGACAGAGCACAAGTCTAGTGAGTATGATGCTCAGGGAGGGATCAAAAGAAGGAAAGCTAAGCCTAAGGATGAGAAGACTAAACACAGATGTAATAAATGTGCAGACTACACTGTTAGCCAAGAGGGGAGCAAGCTGTAGCTCACAGTAAATATGATGAGATTTACACTTAGTCTTTAATAGGAGGTTTGGTTGTTGTTCATTTTTTTTTCAGTAAGGTAACAAAATTCCTGGAAAAAATGCAAACACTGTGACTGGAGAAATTTACGAGTTGTTAGGCAAATATCTAACAAGCCCCAAAAAGTTAATGTGTCTTTGGTAAAAAAAGGGATCTAGGCTTCTAAACTCTGCTTCAGCCTAGTGCTCTAACTTTGTAATATTGAAGAAGGATGGGGATTTCTTTCCTCTCTTAAAACCCATATTTAAGCTAACAATTTCCTTAGAGACACTTACAGAGAAAAATTAATAGAGATGTTCAAAAATATCAAATATTTTGAATTAATATTCAAAAGAATATTAATATTCTTAAGCTCTTTAAGGGCTATGGGTATGTTCATGTTAGACAAGAATATCATCTATATTATATTATCTATAACATTTGCACTTATGTTTATATTATTTCTTATGCAAAGCAAACTAGTGATTTAAAATTGTTTTCCTTGGTGTGAACTGGTACTTCTACTTTTTAAACAAATGTTTCTTAGTTCTTTCCAGGAGTAGTTTACAGTATATCCTCTGGTCAGAAGTATTCTTTTACTGCATCAGAGAATTTAAGTAAAATCAAGTACATTAAAATAGGCTTGAACTTGTCTTCTGGAATCTCTGGAACATCATAAAAATTTAAGTCCACATGGCAATTGTGTCTGTTATAAATGAAAGAAGAAAGAGCCATAACTGTACAGTTTAGATTCATTTATTATTAACAAAATCTGAATTACTTAAAAAGGAAAGAGTTAAAGCTGTCGAAAGCATTCATTTCAAAATGAACAGAAAGTCATAAAACTACACATCAAATCAAATCTCACTTTTACTTCATTATTTGTTTTAATAATGAAAAAAGTAAAAACATTAAGATTTTTTTAATTAAAAAAATCAGTAAAAACCAACCAAACCAAACCAAAAAACAATAACAAAAAAACCCCCCAACATCAAACTCTCATACTCTGAAAGTGCTGATTCAGGTTTTCCAATATCTTTGTTTTTTTCCCTGATGCAGTTTTGAAAGTATTTTTACTTTCTTCTCCCTTTGTTCCGTATATAACTGACTCCAGGTAGGGTATTGTGAAATGTCATTATTGATCATCAAAACATACCTCAATTCTTAGAAGGAAGGTGCTATAAGAGGCAGAGCATTGTTATTTTTTCATATGTGCCATGTATGTCCTCTTTTTTTACAAAAGAACATTATAGCAATTTTGTGTGCTCAAAGACATACAGGGCTGCAATGTTTTCCTATTCAGTAAAAACAAGGAACTTCAGCACCATTAAAGCTGATCCTTGCTTCTGATCCTCTGCTGACCAGATTTTGGCAGCACCCCTTGAAATATCTGGCAATCTGTCAGGCTGTTACCACTTCAGAAGTACTAATTTTCCTTTTAGATGAGGTGCAGCATTAGTCATGTATTTTCTTTGTTACAGCAGATGTAGAACCCAGCAGCCAAGTGATCAACACACGCCCAGGCTTTGCCCTGCTGCAAATGTTTCAGTTATCAAACATATGGTCTGATGTTGTGAGCCTTGCTTAAATGTTGTAGCTGAAATCAGCTGTGCAAGAACACTGAAACCAGGGAGGACTCCTCTCGCTTTTGGATAGCAGGATTTCACACAGCCACCTGCAAAATGCTTTCTGTGCAGCTGATACAGACGTTACTATCAAGTTGCAAATACTGACAGACAGATGTTGTTTTACATAGTGCTCGTAATCCCCCTCAAATATTTTAAATAACAGAAAAGCATGTACAAGGGAACAAAAGGTAATGAAGGCTTTAATGTGACAATGAACGTGCTGTCCTTCCAAGGAAACTATAAGTCAAGAATCTCAAAATATTTTGAGAAATGTTTAACTTTCAGAAACCCTGTGAGAAAGTTACATGGTATATTGCAGACACCTTTTCTGCTATTTAAGAAAAGACTCCTTCACTCCAAAGTCCTTGTCTCAGTATGCAAGGCAATCCTGAATACACAGTAGTGAATGGAGAGGATTTATGAGAAGAAATGACAACTGATTTCAAATCCCTTTCAGTTTTGCTAAACTGCTAGTAAAGGGGACCTGTGACAACAATAAATAATCTCCAGCAGCAATCTGGGAGCTGAACAGAAACATTTTGTCCTTTATTAAGAATAGTTTCCAAGGAACACAATCTAGTTTAATGCTAGTTTTCTCTATATAATTGCTAGAGCTACACATCACTGGCCAATTTCTCTTAGATCCTCTGAACAAAGTACAGAAGACAAGTCATGTCTCAGCTTAATTTGTCAGGAAGTCACCTTATTTTTCTATTTTATTCTCTGGAATTAATAATGCATTACCCACTTTAGATCGCTATTTCCAGATGTTTTTCCAAGCACAGCCAGGTTACGTATGCCTGAACACATCTTCTTTAAAGAAATTACATGTGTAACCTTAAGGCAATGCAATCCTGAGAGGAAGATTAACCTTTAGTTGCATTTACATTATTTTTGGAGCATGACTAACCTTTTATTTGGAAGCATTAAACAGGAGGAATTGGACTATTTACAGATGGACAAGACCTGCTGATTGAAAGCCAAATTCTGCTCTTGCTGGAATTAGTAGTACTTTTGTTAAAGACATAAGTAAAAGATCAGTTATTCCTCTTGTGCTTAAACTTTGATTTTCAGAGACTCTCAAGGAATCACAGTTTCAATCATTGTTGAAAGGAGTGAAGAGACACAGTCTCTGAAAACAGGGACTGTTTCACTCAGGTAAATTTTTTCCCCTGTCTGCACATTATACTATGACCAGGACATATATATATTATATCATATAATATATTTTATATATAAATATATACAACTATGTTACATGTTATTATAATATATTAATTAATTAAGCATTATAGTTATATTATTATATAACAATATAAATTATATATGTATACATATATAATATTATATTATGACTAGGATATACCAATAAAAATACTTTAGATACTTTAGCTGCAACTGGATGTACTTACAACAGCAGCACAAAGCCCATGGACACATTTTTTCTCTCTTATTCCCATTTTTTAAATTCAAATTTATCAAACAAGTGAATTAAAAAAGAAAAAAAAAAAAAAAAAAGGATTTTTTTGGCTCCAAGATTTACAGTGCAGTCAGTAAAAAAACAGAAGACAGACTTGTAAAGCCAAATGTTGCAATAAATATAATTGTATTTGATTCAAATGATGGTTCTGTGGATGTTCCTCATAACATCAAATGAGATGCTCTTTACCTTGCTGCAACTAATGGGGATTTATGGCAGAGGACAGAAGAAAGATAGTCAGTAAATTTTCCCCTGGCTTATATCCATGCAGTTCTTTCCCCATGAAAGACTTGGTGTTTTCTGAGAGATTTTTCTGGTGTGTTGGTGTGTGGGTTGGATGCTGATAGCCTCTTCTTGAAACAAAATGTAAAATTAATCCATTTCAATTCTTTCTGTGAAAAAGCCAGAAGTGGCTAAAAAAGATCAGCTGGTGTCAGGTCTTTATTTGGTGGAGCCTTGTGTAGTTAAAGGTTTCAACTTTGCGTGTGAAGAAGTAATTTCTTTTTCCTTACATAGGCAAAAATCTGCTAATATTCTTTATGTTGGTGATTCCAATAAGCAAAAACTTCATTTTAAACTTCCAAGTATTGACTAGAAAGGAACCTGTCTTTGCTAGTAATTAAAATAGCAGAATACCAAGCAGAAATTGGTAATAAGGAAAGGGATATCCTGTAATCAACTTAGGTTACATTTCTATATGGTACAATACAAAAAATGTAAGATATTAAGACAAGGACAGGAAAGAGGTCCTGGAAGATCATACATGAAAACATTTCAGAGGGACCCAGAGGACTTCAACATAACTTTACATACACAGGGAATGCAGGATTCTAGTCACTTTGTGTTTCTGATCTTTTTAACTATACGTAAGCATTTCTCAGGCTTGTCATAGTTGGTGTCTTAGCTAAAACTTGGTACAGTTAATTAATGAGTTGGGCAGAGATTAGCCCTGAAACTGTTCTGGTCTAAGGGGTTTTTTTTACCACAAGAATAGGTTATAATCTCTTCAGAGACAAATGTTGTCAGGGTGTAGTTGGTGATGTAATTTAGAATACTCTATTTAAATAGTATCTTGATATTTTGTATGGCTTATCCTTACCCTATGTCTCTGAAGCACCATGAAACACTTCAGCTGCATCCTTTCCAGGGAACAGTGAAATCTACTGGGCATAGGTGTACAAGAGGTAACAAGATGATCTGTGCTATTCCTTCAAATGATGTCTTCATGGCCTCTAAAAGCTGAAGGCAAAGTCTATCACCTTTGAGAAGCACGGGAGAAAGCACCTTCTGTATACTTTTTAGTGCCAGATTATGTCATGTCTCCCTGTCCTTGCTGTTAGAGAAATTGTGACTGCACTAGATGAGGAAAAATGCTTATTTTCTACCCAGTACTCCATTTATTTAAGGTGAGCATATCTGGGGTAACTCAGGATAAAATGACAGGTTTAAGTTCTTCTGAATTGTTCAGCTGTGAACTAACCCACAATAATATGCTGTGGCAATGTGACGGATATGAGATCTCCCTTCTGTAGAGGACACCAATCAACAGGAAACAAGCAAAGGGTTTTCTTGAAAGGCTACAGAGTTCTTTCACAGTATGTAAAAGGAACACACCAGATAAATTTTAATATAACTTCCACTGGTGCAATGGACTACTATTGATTTGGAAAGCTTATTGAAATGTAACAAAGGATCACGCTGCTAATAAGGAACAG
This sequence comes from Dicrurus megarhynchus, assembly GCA_013399195.1. Taxonomy (NCBI): domain Eukaryota; kingdom Metazoa; phylum Chordata; class Aves; order Passeriformes; family Dicruridae; genus Dicrurus; species Dicrurus megarhynchus. The sequence goes on along the minus strand of VXAD01005469.1, from coordinate 1,218,758 downwards.
TTTATAGTGGCATTAACACATCAATGTTTCATCAGGGCTTTAATTTTAATGTCTGTTCCAAGGGCTGGAAGTAGAATTAAAGGCAGTTAATGTGCTTGATCCCTTTTTTCTCCTCCCTTTCTTTTATAGAAGATTTGAAGATAGCAGAGAGGATGTGTCTGTGTTGTAATGCACATCATGTTTGCATGCTTTCCTGTCTTGTTGATTTAGAGGAATCTGTTATCTCAGACAGAGGATTTGGGGATTGCAGATTTAGTGCTGTACAGATAATCTAGCTAAGGTCTTCATCTTTTCATTGCTATATTTTAGTAACTTATTGCTAACTTTTGTCTTGTCATAAATTCTGTTAACAGCTGTGTTTGAAATACTCACTTTGTTGTCAAGTGTGCTGTGCCAACATAAACATAAAGGTATGGAATAGGTTCTGAATACGTGTCAACGTAGTTACAGCACACATTCTGTACACTGGCTCTATGTGTTAAAATATTATGTTTGTTTTCATGATAAAAACAAGACATGTTTTCATGTTTGTTTCCATTATTCTTTACTGTGAGGGTGGTGAGGCACTGGAACAGGTGGCCCAGGGAAGCTGTGGAAGCCCCATCACTGTCAGTGTCCAAGACCAGGCTGGATGGGGCTTTGAGCAACCTGGTCTAGTGAAAGGTGTCCCTGCCCATGGAAGAGGTTGAACTGAATGATTTAAGGTCTTCTCCAACACAAAGCATCCTATGATGACAGAAAGTCATTTTTGAATAAGAGCTGTGAGTTTTCACTCCTTGAGGAAGACAGTCATTGCTTTGAGGGGTTGGGTCTTTTTATAACCTTGAGAACCTGAAAGTTATAAATGTAAGTCAGGATCCTGTGAATGTACCTTAGTCCAACAAACCTACATTTTAAAGAACATCACTTTGAGGAAGAAAAGTTAAATGTGATCATGTGGGAAGCACTGCATATGCACTTAATGAGGAAAGTTTAGAACGGGTGTCTGGTAGCTCCTAGAAAAATATTCCCAAACCGGAATATTTACAGAGAAAGTCCTCATGACTCACTCTAGCTTTTATAAGCTTAGGTAAGAAGAAAAGAGAAACTTTCAGGTAGAAGAATAAAGTGTATATCATCTCAAATATAGAAAAACTTTTGTTTTGTTTTGTTTAAATCTGCCTTTTAGCAATTTATCCTGAATGAAAACAAATGGACTTGTTATCCTCCCACTGGTATTAATTGAGAGCTACTGCAGGAGGATCAGGGTCTGGTTTATGACTTGACAAACGTTCTGCTGTGTTATCAACAGAAGATAACACTAATCAAAATTCTAATTCTGGCTTCCCTTAACAATAACTCAGATATTGCACAGCACGATTTTCTCAAACCTTCTACTTCTGTGGTTCCATTTAGACATTAGGATAAGAGCTGTCTTAGAGGGCTCCTTCTTTGTGTTTTGTTTGTTTCAAGACTTTTTGATGAATTGGTTAGCAGCCTGAACAGGTAACTGTAAGGTGACTGAAATTGTTTGTGTCTGTTAATACTGTTCGAATTAGAAACTAATGTTTTTCCTCTCCTGTTATTCGGTCTAACATCAAAATGTCACACTAAATTTTTTGTGTTTTTCATCAGACCTTGTGAACCCCTTGAATGACTGAAGAAAATAAAACATGCAATTACCAGATATTTTAATGCAATGTAACTCCAAATGGGAGACCTGCAGAGCCCTACCCTGTGGAACATCAAGTCTCTGTGTGTATGTAAATAACTAAATAAAAATAAGTGGTAGACTTGTGGAGAGGAATGAGAAAGGGATGGAGGAGGAATAAAGTTATTCCTGGCATTTAATTTTAAAGCATATTACTAGAGAATATAAAATAATATTATTTTATTTGCTATGTTTTCAATAATATGTCAAAAGGCTTATCTGATCACATTTTGGTGAAAAAGGGTGATCTAAGCCACAGACTTTAGTTTAAGTCACATTTCACTGCAGATGATGATACAATAAGCAGTGCAGAATAGGATATTTTGAGGGTTCTGTCAAAAGGTTCCGTACTATTTGTCCCCTATTCCTATTTCTGGATATCAGTGGAAAATTCAGCCTAAATGACTAATTTATATATGTGTATGATGTTAAGTTTTATTGTTCTCACAGTAAACCAGCACCAGAACATCATTGAGCCTACTTAGATCAGGTCTTTGGTTACATCCTAACTACAAAGTTTCTTATAATGCTTAAAACCCTACTTTTCACAATGGAGCAGGTCCTAGTGGGATCTTGAAGATAAGAGCTTGCATCCTAATTTTAGAACTGAAGAGGAGCTGATAGCTGGCATGCTGCAATTAGCATGTTATTTTCAGTGTTCAGGGCTAAACAAATGCTCACTGAAAAGCTGCACGGATTGGGAACAGAAGAGTGACAAGAAAAGTGTAAGGACAGGATTTCAGTAGAAAAATAATGTTCTTATCATCGGTATATTATCTTTGGCACCCTTTATTTAAGAAAGCATTCTGTTTGCAAACTGTGTTTTCTTTATACTTTTCTACTTGAGACTCTGCATCCTTAGCACAGCACTGTAGAAGAGACTTCATGAATTATAACTGATAAACCTTGACTTTATACAACTATAACAACTTCAAAGAACTACTGCAAGTTCAGTGGTTGCAGCGTGGGGAGAAAGAATTTGTGTGTGTGTGGCCAACCTGAGAGTATAAGAGATGATCAGTACAGTTTTTAAAATGAATAAACGATATAGTCCTAAGGCAACTTCCATTTAGTAAGTGGAAAATAACAGATAAAAAAGAAGTATTTTGGGCTTTTGAATAATTACTTATTTATCATATGCCCTTATGAATGATTTTTACCTTGTTTAAATGGAAGACCAAGAATTTACCAAATTCATGGCAACTTGTGATAAACTCTGCCTCAGTATTTCAGATGTACTGTGTTCCTAGTGTCCCATTAATATTGCTTCGGTTACAGATGGCCTCATAGACATCTTTGTGCCTCCACAAGAATACATCACCAGGAGAATAAACCTCCATGTGAATGTATCTGTATGACTCATCTGAGTAAATCTTAAAAAAAAAAAAAAACAGGGGGAAATGATGGCTGAATGTTGTCAACATTCAATTTGTGATTTTAAACTAATTTTTACCTTCTATAAGTTTAGAAGCTGTGCTCAAGTTTAATATGAGAAATTCGGCTTTCACTGAAAATGATACAAAATAAAAAATCAATCTCCCTGATTTCCCAAGACATTTTTCATGTTACAAGAAAGTTCAAGAAGTTAAATATAGTGTGAACTTTAAACTTTTAGAACCTCCTTTAATGACTGAACTTCTAGAACTCTCATTTTTTAAGCTTTCTCTGTAACACAGATTATTTACTTCTTCCTTTCTGTAGGGAAAATGAAAATTCTTATGTGCAATATGGAGAGGTTTTATAATGTTTTTCTGAACAAGATCCTTGACTGAATGTACTTACCTGCCTTTAAAATTACCTACCTAAGCTGAATGACTTAAATCTTTCTTGGGGTATCCCTTTTTTTATAAGGCTGAGGAAAGTTAAAAACTGAGCAATATCATGTTGGTTTTTCTGTTGCTCTGAATGGAACTGAAGAGATACCCACCCATCTTGGGGAAAAATGAGTGGACATCATGATTTTAACAACTGGAAGCCTGGGATACAAGTGTGAACATCTTAGCTGTTAATTTTTAAGTAATCAGAACACAGAAAGGAAGATTTTTTTGTCAAGAAAAGCAGACAACTTTGCTAAGTGAGTCCAAATTCAGGTAGGGCTTGGTTCTGCAAACAGCAGGATTTTGTACACTGTATTTCAGTTCACTAATAAACATTGCTTCTGTTTGGTAAGGTTTCATGCATCAGTGTAATTTTTTTGGTCATATTATTTCTTCAGAAACTCTAGGAATTTTAGCACAGTTTCTATAGACTCTTTGGAGAATCGAGACAAGATCACAGTTACTGAAGGTGTAGTGTCAGACAGGGAGAAACCAAGGGGGCTTTCTCTGACACTGAAGTTATGCTGAGGACTATTTCAAAGAGTTGGAATAGAGAGTTTGTGCTATGAGAGCAGCAGAGGAGCAAATGGCTCTCAGCAGAAGGGTTTTTACTGAACTGAGGACTGAGTCTCCAGGTTCTGCATTTCAGTAGCAGGTGTTAGTGTGTCATTTTGGATTGTTATAAGAATGTGATCTTGGTCGTGATAAAGACAGCAAGTCAATCTTATTTTATTAAACTTAGAAACAGTAATATCTTCTAGCATGGTATCAGACCATCTCTATTTAGGATTATGGGTTTTTTGCCATGGACTCTGAGTGATCAGGAAGGCATTAGGCTTGTGTGTTTGTGACAACCTTAGAAACTCACTGTTTTTCTATATTAGAAAGTAAATCTGAAAAAGGAATGAATTTATTTGAACAGCAGCAGTGGCAAAACAACAAAATCATGGTCTACTATCTATGGATTAATAAAGCAGTAGACAAAGCAAGAACAGACCAAAACATCTGTGGTTGCTCTTTCATCAAAGTTCATTGGGAAAAGTCTCAGACAGTTTGGACATGCAGTTTCTTAGAGCAGAGATTTTTATTTTTAATCATAGATATTTCATGTGGACTTAAAATACTCTAAAAATAACCCAAAAAGATCCTGAAGGGGCATTGTTTTCTAGTACCTGAAAAGTTACCAATGTATACTTTTGCCTTTATATTCTTCATCTCAAAAAAGGTGGTATTTATTTTTTTCCTTCATTCTTACTTTTTTAACAATAACTTTTATTCTTCTATGTATTTATTCGCATGAGTGCAACTAACTTGCCAAATGACTAAAAAGTAAAAATTTTCAGAGAATGGACTGTGTTTAGATATTTCTTCTTTAGAAAGGAAAAATGGAGCCTCTTATGGTTTGCCACCTACACAAATACTGAATAAGAACAAAACAATCACATAATTATAGGCATTTTATCTGACATGTAAAAAATGGTAACTCCCAATTCAATTTATAATAGTGTGCCCTACAACTGGATACCCTAAAATAAGACATAAAGATTAGTCTGTTAGAAAGCAAATTAAAAAGGATTTTTAAAAATAAAATATACCATAGAACTGCAAAATGGAAGAGCCTTTATTGGTGTAATCAGGCTGTTACATTTTTGTAATACTGGTTAATAAAACCTAGTTTCAAATACAGTAAGAAAAACAACAAACATTTTCATCCTGTATTATTCCACTAAAATTGATTCTATTAATTTTGTGGTTATAATTAACATATTTTGACAGGAATGAGTTAAGAGAGAGTTGAATGTTTTAACCCTTCTCTTCATCAGTATTATATCCTCTCACCTAGGAATAAGCATATTTTCTTTATTTTCTATACATCTTATTTTAATATTTTAAATCCTTTCTTGGATGTAAATTCATGTCTTAGGGCTGGAGTCTTTTTATTATTTTCTTCCTATAAGCCTGAGTTTCTTCTTTGAATCCCGTTTACCTTTTTATAACATGTTTTCTCAGTCTCTGACTCAGAAAGCTCAAGATTTCCTACTGCAGCCCTATTGATCTCTTACTAGGATCCTTGTCTTTCTCCTAATGTGGGACAGTCTGCCATTGCTGAATGAATATAGTTCCTTTCAATATCTGCCAGGTCTGCTACAACACTTTATCCCTTACAATAGTGTCCCATGTCCCTAAAAATGAGTTTCCTCAGGTCTTTGGGGTCTACTTTTTCTCCATTGTCTTCATTTTACTATCACTTCTTTCTAGCTGTAATATCAGAAACACTATGGAATATAATTTCTACTGTAATTCTAGCACTTTTGATCAAAATTTAATATAAAATAATTCATCTTTTGATAATTTTCTACATCTTTCTAATGTTGATCCCAAGATTTTCCAAGATCATCTCAAGTTATCTGAACCTTGCTTTGCTATCATATATTCTACAATTAAATGTTCCTGCTATTACCACATCCTACTTTGTGTATAATTCTTGTAGTTGTTTAGAAGAAAAACTCAAACACATTATTAATCTCTTTCCTGCAGAGATATTTCTTTAATAGAACTTACCATTATATCCTCCTCCTTTTCCTTCATCACTGTCACAGTGAGAGAGCTGAGCGTGACTTTTTGTTTTGTCTTCCATACCTATATTTTTTGAGATATGTTTTTCATTCTGGGTCAGACTGTTCTTGTTATAAATGTTCCTTGATCATTCTCATTCTCCAATGATGATTAAAAAAACAGAATCTGATGGCAGAAATGAAGGGGAATCGATTTAATAGTCTTCTTGAAATCAAAATGAAAATATCCCCTGCTTTCTTGGAATATTGTAAACTGGCTTCAGCTCCTGGCAATCAATCCTATGTATTCAATAAATTAATTATAATTCCTCATATGGCAAGTAAAATTTTGTGAACTCACAACCCAGAAAATGTGCACCTTTACAAAACCCAGAAACCTAGTTGTCTCCACAGATATGAAAGATGCTGTTCCAATTTCTCCATGTCATGCACTCACAAATGAGTATTGTGTCCATTAGCTTTGAATGCATTCATGGATAAATAAGGTCTTTGAACTAATCTGTACACAAAGCTGGCTTGGCAGGGTTTGGAGGTTTAATTGAACTTCATAGTAATTCACAATTAGTTTGTTTTGTTTACTTTCTGATGGCATTAGCAAACATATTATAAAGGAGGTACAAATAAAATTTGTGCCAATTACATATGAGAATAATTGGATTTTATTAATCCAAGAATTCATGCAATCAATTTAATTATTGGTACTCTTAGTTCAGATACCTCATTATTCCTCACACTAATTAATCACAACCACTAATGAGTAGTTTTGAAATGGGATGGTTTACTCATTTGCCCCAAATGGAAGTTTTCATAACCATTGATATTTACTTTAGGGAAACAAGCAAGTTTTCTGAATTAATTTATTTATATGTTTTCAAAAAATCACTCTGAAACATAACAGCATCTTTCTTGGTTCAAAATAAGAAATTTAAAAGATTATTATTCCAGTCCAGTCTGAGTTTGAGCAAATGACTTATATATGCCTTCTCAAAATGCTGTTATTTGGCAAGGGTAAATGCACATCAAAATGGAAGATTAACAAATACTATAAATAATCATAGTGTTCTGCAGACGTATTTTCTGAATAACTGTAATAGCTTTGGAGGCTGTCTTCCTCCTCTGTCTCTATATGTTCACTCTAGAAGTACATTCCAGTTTTTATGGTGTCATGTAGTAACAAGACACTAAACATGAAAGTTAGCAAGGAGAGTATTACAGAGAATATCCTCCCTCATGGAGATGTAAGAGAAAACACATTTGAAGGAATTATTATTTCTGGAATAAAATGTACAGATGATCTTGGAGATAACTTAATTCAAAAGGTGAATATGGGAAACACATTTGGGTTTTAACTGACAAGGCCAAAGGAAAGAGCATAAAGTCAGAACTGACTGGGAAAAAGAGTTTCTGATGGTACAATATTGTGGAGGTTGAAGAATAAGTAAAGAAGAGAATGATGTCAAAAAAAGACCTAAAACAACTTCAGGAAATAACAAAGACAAGGAAAATAATTGTAGTTGTAAGACTGCAAAACAAAAAGCAATTCCCAAAGGAGCTGAGGAAGAAACCTCTCTGTATGAACATATTTAAGAAAATGCAAAAATGTCAGAAAGCCAAGCAGAGAGGCAAAAAATAATGACAGAAACAGCAGTGTGAACACCAAGGTCAGAAAAGGAGTGGGAAGGGGGAGGAGGTGCTCCAGGCAGAGCAGAGATTCTCCTGCAGCCTGTGGAAGAGAGCACAGAGGAGATGGTGTTTCCCTGCAGGCCCCAGATGAGAGACACCTAAAACTACAAGCTATTATTTTTAAATTTAAATTTAATACAATTGTAGCAGAACTGAAGTCCAAGTTCCACAGCAGACACTGTGAACAATAACTTGCCACCCCACCTCACTTTCTCAGCTGGAAAATACATTGCAAACACAATCATATCCCAGTAGTTTCCCTACCATTTCAGACTTAAAACATAATTCAAATGATATCTCACTAGAGGAAAAAAAAATCCCAAAAACTGAAAAACAACAAACCCAAAGCTTACAATGACGAAGAGAAAAAGATACTGCATTCCACAACTTTTAGAAATCAAAAATAATGCTTTGTACTCCAGAAGGTGGAACTTGCCTCTGGGAAAGTCATTGCAGCTCTTTTTAGATAAAAATCAACGTTAGGAAAAAAATATCAAATTTTGGAATAGTCAGGGACTGTGAGAATGATAATGAACTTTGGCACCCAATTAGGTAGGGAATATCTAAGCTCTTCAAAGCTCCATTTATGTATAAACTAGATCAAAGTTCTCTGTCAACTGTCTTTGAAGAAAAGCATTTACAATTCCTCTTTTCCTTCCTGCCCTGCCATCTGATTTTCCCCTCCTACTTTCAGGGCACTGACAACCTCTGCTGGCACCTTTCAGCAAGTCCTTGAGTGCAACATGGAGAGAAGGCTGGAGGAAACATTTAACTTTTACCTGAAATTTGAACCATTGTCATCTGGAGAGCTTAGTATGAACTTTTTATTCCTGATATAATTTAAACATGTAGAAGAGCATATGAAATTAGAGAACCAGAGAATTGCCTGGGCTGGAAGGGACCTTAAAGATCATTTAGTTCCAACCCCCCTTGTCATGGACAAGGATTCTTTTCACTAGACAAGGTGGTTCAGACCCCCATCCAGCCTGGTCTTGAACACCTCAAGGGGTGGGGAATCCACAAAAATAAAATTCTGGTTTAGTGAAGGACACTTAGATGTGCTACATTTAGGCACCTAACTAAATAAACACATTCATAATTAAGTTACTAATAAACACAGTAAATTATTCAATTCCCTAACCTGTAGAGTCATGAATAAAATATTGGCAGCACCTGAGTGAATATGTGCTATGTTGGCCTGTCTCATTTATCATCCAGTCAGAAGAAGAACTTCTGTTAAACTGTACTTACTTTACCTGAGAAACTGAATCTTAAGACAAAAGCCCAAGTTATAATTTTTTTATTGGCACAACTTAATGCTTCAAGAAACAGCCAACTGCTTTCTTGAAATATTTGGTGTTTAACTTATATTTCATGTGAAATCAAGTTTTGATACATGACTGGGCAAAAATGAAGACAAAAATTGGTCTCCAATAATACATTAGAAGGACCTAAGCAGACAAATGTCCAGTGCACCATAGATGGAATTAAAAATTTTAGAAATTCATCAGTCATCAGTGTGAACAGGTTTTGATGTCAGATAAATTTCTTGCTCTTTACACAGTATCTAGCACCCTCAATTTTAACAGTATTCCAAAACTTCACTATAAACCACCTTAATGACATATTACAGATAAGAATCAAATAAATATGACAAATTCTGTAGAAATAACTTTTGTGTATATTTTGACTTATTTAAATTATGCCTTCACATACCTATGTCTCCATTAAGAAAATTAAAACCTTGGCAATTATTTCTCCAGTGAACTTTGACGAATCGTATTTACAACCACTTAATCAAAAGATAATCACTAAATAAAATACTGTGGGTTCAGAGGTGTATTAAAACTAAAACAAACAAAATCAATGCATTTCCTGATTCTATGTTCTGGTGGCTTTTTATAATAACCTAGAAGCCATAATAAAGAAAAGTATGATCATGCTAAGGAGAGAAAGAGGCATGGGATAGCCAAATGAGTGCCAGGGTTACACAGCACACCAGTCAAAGTGAACAATGAAATCTGTATTTCAGATACCCCTGTGCACTTGCCTTCTTCCTGGAATTGTGTTGCCTCTTGTATTCAGTTAATCAATACATCAACACTCCATAGTGCTACACTTAGAACACTTTCCCAGAGAAGAATACATAGATATGAACTAATGTAAGCTCATAAACCAAAGATAAGCAGATAAGAAAAATCACTGTCTCAATTATTTCATAGTACATTGATTTTGATGGGTTTTGACTGAGCTCAAGACAGAAGTTTAGTCTTTGACTTTGTTTGGTTTTTTTAACAGTTGATACTTTATTAAAATGGAAAATTACTATTAATAATAAAATCTTCTTTCTACATTTTATTCATTCTTGGTATTTGACATTTTGGTTAAAAGTGTGATTTGGAATATAGTATAATGTCTCAACTCTGGGAAATATTTTATTAACTGTGTTAAATCATTCTTAGATTATATATCTAAGGTTACAAATATTTTAATCCCTTTGGGGTAAAGAAGATTAAATGACATATATACTCTCTCTATTATAGCGCTGATGTCTTGAGTGTTATTTTAATGGTTATATTTTAAACATCAAGAAATTATTTTCATCATAATATTGGAAAAAATATGTTCAAAGTAATTATATTTATATTATCATTATGAAGCATTTTATATAATCTGAATTGTTTGAAACTTTACCTTTTTCAGTAGTTTTTTTCAGGCATAAGAAGTAAAACTACTCAAACAAGGAGAGAATGAAAAAATGTACAAACTTAAACATAGCAAGAAACTGTTATTGTAGTTAGGCATTCTAGGATTAGTTGTGGAGCAATATAAGTTTCTAGAAATAAACTAAAAAGTTTGTTTTCATGGAAGGGAATATAGTTTATTCTGAAATGGATTCAGATATAGATTTTTCCTTTCTGCTTGAAAGTCTATTTATTTATTTTGAACAAACAGGAAGAATGGCAGGACGACATCTAACAGAATCCTTAAAAACAATTTTGTATCCATTATCTAACTCACCTGGCCCATTGAGAATTCAGAAGATGGAGGATTTGAATTTACCATTTCACAGTAGGGCCAATTTGCTATAAACTAAAGTAGTATTTTAGGGACGTGGGTTTGCTTCACAAATTTCAGCTCAGCAGACATGAAGTCATTCACTGCACTTGTTAAAATTGGGGTTTGGATTCCTGGAAGCAGCATCTACAACGTCAGCTTGTCTTTAGGGACACAGACATGTTGACAAGAAGACAAGTGCTCATTAAAGTAGTTGGATGTGCTTCATGAACATGTCACACACATGTACACTCAGAGCATGTCGTTAAAAAGCCTGCAAATTTATGTAAGTTACTCTAAAAATGGTGTAATTTTGGCCTCTAGCAACTAACTATTACCAGGAATAAATTATATCAAACACATAAATTGGTTTAGAAATTTAACAATTATCTTCTTTAAGACTCAATTTTTAAATAGTGTGACTGGCTTCCTTTTGGCCAAAGGCTAAGGCAAAATGCATAATTTTATATCTCTTTCCTACTACATCATATGTCTTAGGCCTCAAGCCTCATTTTCTTAACACATTTCCATTTTATCCAAAACTACTTTCATGCTAGGTGTAAAGTTAGGATAAAATGCCTGTGGAATGTCTGGGTTTACTTGCATTCTTTTTCCTAGACATCGCTGTTGTCAGATAATAGGAGACATGATACTCTCAAGTAGCAGCCAAATGGGGAGAGAGAGGGAGGGTGTAATAGGCAAAGAACCAAAATTTATCAGGCCAGTCACTGCACGTTTTTATATATGGTCTCAAGCAAAACCCAGAACCATCCTGGACATCTTGATTTGCAATAATGCACTCACTAATAACATTGATTGTGTACCCTAGGGAAGAGTCTTCACAACACAGACCATATCTATAAAATGACACTGGTATAAATCACACTGAAATGGAATTGTAAGTAAAGATATGTTAGTTCACTGTTCATACTTACAGGTAATTCCGGATTACTTTCTCTTTCAATTACTGGTCCATCTACAAGTATCCAAGGAACACTATTTCACAAAACTTTTACTTCAAACCCATGACATTCACTATGTACTCTGTGTTATATCAAAATAAGGGACTGTAGTAAGTCCATTCAAACACCCTAAAAGACTTGTTACAAAGCAGGTATTATTGTGACAGGTATTTCACTTAATTGATTGCGGGGAGAAAACCATCAGATTTTCCATCTAGTATAGTTAATAGTAATAATCCTTATTTTACTTTGCTTGTGTGCGTGTGGCTTTTGCTTTACCTATAGAACTGTCTTTATCCCCACCCCTGAGTTTTCTCACTTTTACCCTTCTGATTGTCTCCCCCATCCCACCAGGGGTGAGTGAGTGAGTGTCTGTGTGGTGCTTAGCTGCCAGCTGGGGTTAAACCCTGACAGCACCCTGCTGCATGAACTGCATGGCACTGATACAAGACACAAGTGCTTGATCCTCCCCAGTCTGGGGTTAGCTGGAACAAAGCTTTGATCAAGGACAGCTGACAGAGTTCATTAGAAGCTGCTAGGGCTACCCTTACTTTATTTTTAGCCTTAGCAGCAGAAATACTCAGAGGATTCCCAGGAGCTCCTGAATCCCAGGCAAGGTGCCCAGAAATCTTGACAAGATCTCAAGAAAATCTGAAAGAAGCAGAGCCCAGAAGCTTCTGTGCAAACCACTGCAATCTGTGGGCTGCGTCTGGGAGCTGTGCTGTTACCTATCATAAAAGCCTAAATGTAGGGTCAAGCATATTTTCTTCCTTTAGCTGAAACATTAAAGAAGAGCAGAAGAGCAACATTTCTTGGATAAGGGAATGTATCTAATTTGAACTTTTCTGTGTATTTCTCAATACAGAGTAAAAATTCTTCCTAAATTTATGTAATGTGAAGTGTCCCATTCAACACACAGTGCTTCAGGAAACTTCTGGATGGAAGTTTAAAAACTGTAATTTTTATTACACATTGATAGAAAATGAGTAGTTTCTTATGGTAATTTAAATTTAGTCTTGAGTCTTAAAGACAATTTAAGCAAAGAGACATTCATCACCCAAGAAATAGCAATGAATTTAGAGATTAGGCCACAGAATTCACCCAAACTGCAACCTGTTTTTGAATGTATTTCTTTATATATATCACTTTCTTCATTTGGACAGACACAAAATGAAATTCTGATTCAGTGGAAATAATTCATTTCAGGGGGGTTATTGTAGGGATTTTCATCCATTAACTTATACATAGGTAGCCCCAAAGTTCTGGATATATATTTTCAATTAATTTATTGCTGCTTTGTGTAGTCACCATGCCAAGAAGTATCTACTAGACGTTGTCTTATGTAAAACCCTAACAAGTGGCAGTAAGATACTGTACAAAAGCCAGTACAAAAGCATAAATAACAAAATTCCTTGGGACACTAATGAAATAATATTATGTAGAATAGTAGAATATTATTCTTTAAATCAGGAGATCCAAAATCTTAATAGTAAATGGAGCCATTTAAAATCATGTGCATTACACAATAAGTTTTTATTCCTTGTGCATATAACCATATTTAAATAGAAAATAACTCTGATGTTGAAGAAAATGTCTGCATTTGGGATAAGAGTTTTATGCAAATGAGAATGAATAGAATCATTCCTATCCCAAACAAATGTAATGCACTAACTCACCCCACCATCTGTATAATGAATCACACAACTCTTCCTACTGAAGAAAAAGGAAGAGCAGAAAAATGTCATAAATAGGAATGAAAATAGCAACAAAAACCAACAAAATATTTTGTTTCAAAATCATTGCATCATTGAGAAAATTGCATCTTTGACAAATGCTGCCATGCAAGATGGACATCAAGGTCATATTTTCTGTTACAATGACCAATTTTCTCCTGAATACAGACTTGCATGCATTGGGAATAGCCCTTAGAAATGTTTGTTTTACTTTGTTTCTTCCCAAGCCCTCCAGTTCTCTCAGAAAACGGATATTATGATTCTCTTCCTTGGCTTTCTTTAAAGAGATTGAAATTTTTATTTCTTTTGAAAAGTGTCCACCAACCGAGGGCAAGAGTAGCCGATTCAGGAAAAAGAGGAATGTAAAATCTGGTTGTGGCAAGTAAGTGAAAAGAGGAAGGTGAATTTCTGACCTTCTCTTTATTATTTCTAACTCTACCTACACAATCTGCTATCAGTTTGGGGTGCCCCAGAGTTCAGGAAGAAATATTCTCAGTACAACTTTGAACATTTATCAGTGCAATATTGGAGGATCAGAGATAGCCATAGAAATAATAACAGAAATTTTAAGAGCAACATGCACCATGAATAAGCAGCAAATCATTATTTTCAAAAGGTCATTCGGCACAATTGAGCTCTGCTATCTTACATCAAGACATGCACAGGATGTTATTGCTAAGAATGTTAAATGACATTCAAAGCAAAGGCTTGCTATAAAGGGAGTACAATGATGGCTATTTTCGGTAACTTGCCATTTAGTCATCAGTGATGAGCTGCACGATACCACAGGACACCCATTGCTCCTTGTTTTGAGCTGGAAACCCAATTCCGAAATGTACCTGGAAATGAAATGAAATAAAGCGTCATTAGGTTAAATGCAGAGCTATATTTAATTTCAACAAAGTTTTCAATGAACTCCACGAGGTTTGCACAAGCCCATCTCTCAAGCCTGCCAAGGTCCCCATGGATGGCATCCCTTTCCTCCAGTGTGTCGACCACACCACACAGCTTTGGTGTGTCAGCAGCCCTGCTGAGGGTGCCACTGTCCATGTGCCAACTCTAAACTATGAACAATTAACTAGTAACTGTTAACTGTATAAACTATTAACTATGCAAGCTATTAATTATAAATAATTAAAATTCCATTCTGCTTGTAGTTTTCTTAATAATAATTTAAAAAATAATTCCTCCAACTACAGCTAATAAAAGAAGTACTCATGGTAACAAGAACCAAGAATTCTGCCATAAACTACAAATAACATCAAGCACAATTTAATAGATTAATAAATTCACTGTTATTACTCTAAAATATTGCCAACAAGCCTGCTATACTGAATTCTCATTATAGGCATATATATTCCATGTTGGAATTCTTATGCTAGGAGAGTCTTGTTCTCTATAGTATGACAGTGAGACCGGTCCTGGAAGGTGAGTCCCTGTGCAGCTGCTCTGGGGAGCCTCCACTGCTCCCGGCCCCCAAGGGATCCTGCAGTCTGGCTGCAGCCTGACCCTGTCTTAGTCACTGCACAGAGCAACCCAGTGGTGAGGAACAGTGTATCTGCTGGTTGTTAAAGAAATGAAGATGGATAAAAAACCCCTAAGTATACTATGGATAATTGTCAAAATATAGGGATGGGTTTTTTCCTTCTGGATGCTTTGCAAAATATAACATGGATTGGAATTTTAATTATTAGTCCTTTAATTTACTTTTCTTTAAATTGAAAAGTTGTATATTTTAAAATTTACCATACAGTTTAACCCCTTTTATTCTTTCATAAGTGAAGCAAATTAAAGACTGCTAAACAAATATGAATGCACACTACTGCATTGTGACATCTCTAATTTCAGGATCCATTTTCTGAATATTAAATGCAATAGGAAATCAATCTGAATAGGGAACACATGAAAAAACTCAAGTTTGTCAGCTCAGAGTATGGCATAACACTTGTATCATAGCACAGAATAAAGATTATGCCTCAGAGTATTGGGAGAAAAAAACTGATAAAGTGACTTAGAATTTATTCTTTCTGAAAAGTTTGGTTTAGAGTGACTTCTGGGAAGATTTAACATTTGTTTCTGAGAATGAAGTACTTGAGTTGATGGGCACCACTAACTTAATTTTTCTGGATCATTTAGCCTATTCCTCCTTATGACTTATTGCTAGCCTCTTGGAGTCATTCTGAACAATATACTGTGCAATATAGAGTGCACTGTATCTCACCACTTTATGACTTTTTATTGCTGCTATATTTTTCTATGACCTTAAAATGCATTAAATGTGACAAATAATATGGCTGTTTCACAGAACTCTGTGAAGCACATTTACATTTCTGATGTGCATTATAGGTAACTCCCAGTTCAGCTGCTTTGATGGCTTTACAATTGAAATCCAGTACAAACCTTGCCTGAAACCACACTGAAGTTAATTGTTGTTATCCAAGTGTTTTAATAAGCTTTTGGCTACACTTTAATGAAGCTTGGGAAAGCTTGTCAGCATAAAGCCAGAACCTGAAAATGCTTGGTCAGAATAATCATGTCTTGCCCTGAAACAGAATGAGCAGTCATCCACAAAAGAGTGGGGAAAATGTGTAATCAGTGGGTTTTCTCTTCAAGCTACTACTCTTTATGAGTTATTTATCATAGTGCTGAATAGGACTTAAACCTTTGTTTGCAGAAACAGCGGCTTACACTTGGAAGTTATTGGGCTCTTGGAGACATTAATCTCCACAAAATGCATCCATTTAAATCAAAGTTGCTATTAGGTATTAGCACCTAGAAATTTTAACCTGGAGGAGGATGAAGGTAGCCTTAGTCAAGATGTATGAAAATTTCCAGAGTGAAGTGAGAGATCTCCACCTAGCTTTTATTTTAGCACGCCAAAGGTTTTTTAATATTAAATGATTCCTAAGAGTACCAGGTATGTGTATGTGTTTGAATTTACTATAATATCTTATTGTTCCACCTCCAGAACTATGTAGAGAAAATGCTGATACTAAAATAGCAGCTATATTAGATATGGATAGAGCTGGCACAGAAAACCACATGGTAACACATTCATATTTCAAAGCAAATATCCATTTCATTTGCCATTATTTTCAATTGATATCCAATGGAGTTCCCAATATTGCTTCAATAATGCAAGTATACATGTTATTATTAAGACACAGAGATAAGTAGGATGGGCTTTTAAAATTCTTAATGCTGTATTTAAGTTATCACTGAATTGAGTGATCATCGAATTCTAGGCTGTGTATTTAAAAAAACAGCCCTCCATGGTGAAATTTCTCGTACAATGCAAATGATGATTTCAGCTTATATCTATTGAAACTGAGGCCTGAGCAGCAAATCAGTGTGGATTCATAATAGGGTTTCAGAATATTAGTGCTCCCAGTCTCTTCAGAAAAATAAATACCAAAGATACTGGATTTTATCATCTCAAAAGAACAAGAGAACTGAGCAGGTATGTTCTGCAAAATGGAAAGACACCATCAAGCAGACTGCAGATATATTTTTGTCCTTTTATTTATTCTGCTCAAAATATGATCTTCATTGGCATTTTGACTGTTTGAAGCACTTCTGTATGTAGTCTCATTGCTTTTTGAACTCTCTTATCTTCTAGATTCAGATATGTTTTCCATTGGCAGAGGGAAAACAGCAACTGGCTAGCCTTTTAATCTTAGTTTTAGTTTTAGAAGTTTGGAAGTAGAAACAATCAAATGTATGTGAATAAGTAGCAACATGCAGAACTAAGCTACATTTCCTAGGCATATGTAAATTAATATCAAATTTTTAATAAGAGCCCACTTTCTGCAGGGTCTAGATAGTAAATCATATGAAGAATGGCTGAGGGAGCTAGGGGTGTTTATCCTGGAGAGAAGAAAGCTCAGGGATGACCCTACCACCCTCTAAAACCACCTGAAAGGAGGTCGTAGCAAGGTGAGGGATGGCCTCTTCTCCCAGGCAACTAGGGGAGGTTCAGATTGAATATCAGGAAGAATTCCTTCATGGAAAGTGTTTTTAAGCATCCGAGAAGGCTTCCCAGGTAGGTGGGGGTGTCATCATCCCTGGAGGTGCTCCAGAAAAGACTTGGATGTGCTGAACTTTTAATATGTTAAATAAGAGGAATTTCTGTAATATGGAACATCACAGACCATATCGTTGAAGTGGATTACACAGAAGAAGGTGAAGGAATGATACAATTATCAATAGGGGAAAAGAATATTGATGGTGATGGAGAAATATGCCCTGTGAATACCAATGCTGATACAAAATAACCACTGTCACAAAGGAAATATTTTCATTAGTCTAATATATCCCTTTCTTACTATTTAGAGTGTAACAACCAAATTTATATTCTGCCATTAAAATACATATGTAGGTGTGTCTA
This sequence comes from Dicrurus megarhynchus, assembly GCA_013399195.1. Classification (NCBI taxonomy): domain Eukaryota; kingdom Metazoa; phylum Chordata; class Aves; order Passeriformes; family Dicruridae; genus Dicrurus; species Dicrurus megarhynchus. Next base: position 1,200,853 of record VXAD01005469.1, on the reverse strand, counting down.
AACAGAAAATGGAAATGCAGGAAAACTTAACCCAGTGTCCTAATATGTTGAAAACACATTAGAAATTTAATACTGTGAATAGTTAGGTGGTTATAATTAACTCAATTTCACTTTTGTATGTCTCAGTTAAGGCATGTTTGGAGATAATACTGCAGAAAACAATCTGAAATAATGATAGTTCTTGGTGTTAAACGTTACAGCTTGTTTAGCAAAAAAAGTGTCAGGTAGTTAAGGTTCTTTCTTGTGTCAGGTTTTCTCTGTGTGTCCAGATTAGTATAGAGGTTGAAAACCTTTCATAGAGAGCTTGCCAAACTGACTTTGTCTTTTCCAGATTACAGGGTTTCTGCATGACAACAGAAACACAGTCAGGTCTAAGAAATGTTGCCTTTCAAAGAGACAAGTTTCTCCTGGAAATATTCTGTGGTAGTTTGTCTCTCTGAAAGACGAGACTCCGTGGTTTGCAGCCCTTCCAAAGCTTGGCTCTCCAGGAGTGACATGGAAGTCACTGGCACTGAATACTGTGGGATGACTTGTCTCCCACTATCCTGTATAGCCCTACAGAGTGCCATTTAATGGCTATCTGTGTGCTGTCCTTGCCAGGCTGTATTTCAGGAGGACTTTAAGTGTCTGCAATTCTTGCATGAAAATTGACCACCATAATTTTAGGTGCCATTGCCTAAATTATAAGCCCATATTAATTTTATTATGTACACTATTTTTTTTTTTTTTTATGGTTAAGAACCCATTACTAATGAATATTTACTTTGTTTGGGAGCACTTGACATGAGAATTTGGACTGTAATTACTTGTGTTTTACAATAATAGGTCTTGTAGTATAAGGAAAGAAGAAAATATGTACTGAAAGAATTTAGTAGAGACAAGGCTCCTGTAATGAGTTATTACTCAACCATAATGCTGCTCCAGAGTGTGCTCCTGGTGATATTAAATGTGAATTGATGTAAAAGTGAGCTCTTGTGGTTGGAAAATACCTGCTTCCATTAAAAAAAAACAAATTAATTTCTATAGCCTGCTCAGACTTCATATCAGATGAGAACTTTCATATTCTTTACATTTTCTCAAAACTGGTAAGCAGATCCTGAAACAATATGGTAGAAGAGTAAAACTGGTATCTGGACAGGAAATAAAGAAACAGAGCCAAAGATACTTGTGAACAAAACAAAAGCATATTGAAAAAGAACAGAAGTCGATGGGAGAAAAAAAAATTCTGAGGAGGAGTTTCCAAAGGAAGTATTCCTGGCTAGTTAAAGAACATACATTGCCTCTAGAAGATGTTTGAGTTGTTTCCAACAGGGGTATTTGGAGTGACTGGTGATTCTACTTATGTAGACTTAGATAAGCAAGAAAGTTCTGCAGCAAGTTTCCATATCCTCCAGTGGTCCAGGGATATTTTGACAGACATGAAAAATTCAAAACTTTATAAACAAAGAAATGAAAACAATCCTGTATGTTGCCCTTTGAATAGTATTCACTGAGAGAGAGTCTTTTTTCATTTCCCCATAATTGATAGCAGCTTTTAAGACCAGAATTCTTTAACCACCTGGGCTTAACACTCCTGGAATGATTTGTGATAAATTTCAGCTGTTCTTTATGCAAAAGAGTGGGAACATTCGAACAAAGTTGCCCTTCAGCAGCAGCTGTGTTCTATATTTTTATTCCTTTTTTTGAGAAGCCTTGGTATCCTAGTTTCTAACTGCTTCCCTTACACAATTTGCATTATTATCATGGACCTGATGCTGTAGATAAGTTCTAGCAGCTGCTTCCAAAAACTTCAGCTGAACACCTGGCTGACAGGGCTTGCTTGTATCTTGCATCCATGTGAGTAATTATCTGCATATGTTATATGTTCATATACTTTTAGGAAAAGTGAATAATTGAAAAAATAATTTCAAAGATGCTTCTGATGTTAACATTTAAAATTCCGGATGGAATTATATAACATCTATCACTGAGTACTGGTGGGGCTCCTAATGCAAATATATATTTTTCAGATATACTATTATGATTTTCTTTGAATTAAATCAAAACAAACCAACCAACCGAACAAAACCCCCAAACCAACAAAGCCATTTAGACTAATGAATTTCATAATAATGGTATTCAATTCTACTTATATTCCTCAGGCACATTTAACCATCTGTCTTAACTGAGTTTTTTTTTTATTGGCCAATGATTTCAAAAATTTGGAACAAGTGTCTTGAGACAGTCTTGCATTGATTAAGGTAAGCCATTTGGAGGGACTGATATTAACTATTTAGAATGAGCAGTAATTGGTGAATACACGAAAGTTCCAGACCCTGTCATAAAAGTTACTCCATTTTTCATCCCTCTTCTATTTAATGAAACTTGAGCTCAGTACTACTCCCATTAGGGAGCCAAAAACCTCCCACTGTAGTCATCATCCTGATTATTGCTGATAGTTTAATGGTACTTTTCTCGTGATCTGTAATTGAATATAAAAGTACTGTGCAGAAAATACATCACTTGATGTTTATCTTTATATTTTTCCTTTTGTTCTGTTAGTCTCTTTTGAATTTTGTTTCAAATGAAATAGTAAGGAAAGGTGCCTATTTTCTTGTATATCATTCCAAGCCCAGCAAAATATAATCATATTATATCTGGCAAATAGGTATGATTAGAATCCACTACTGAGTTACATGGCTGAAAAAACAGAGAAAGGGAAAAGTTCTCAGTAAAATAAATGGATTCTAAAGGCAAGATTGAAGTGTACCACTCTTACTGCATGGTTGCCTTTAGAATCAAAATCCATAAGATTCTGGATAAAGGGTTTTCAAGGGTTTTCATGCACAGAACTTCTAGGAGAAAGGAAATGTACTCGTCTATTACATTCCAGAAAAGGGATTTTCATAGATAATACATTAATTTAATTTTTCTAAACAAAGGGGATGATAATATGAGAAGGAAGAGGGCAGATGTGAAAAGTGGTTGCCCTTGTAAGAGGCAGTGAGTAGAGATGAATGCTTTAATTCACTTAAGTATGTCATAGTATTATGTAAGTGTTGTAATTTGTATTGGCAGTATCTGGTACTTGTCATGGCCCAGAGGGTGTCAAACTAGATATAAATTTGAAAATGTAAATATTATATCTTCCATTCAAAGTTAAATTTTCACTTTATACCTGAAACAATGAATAAATCTAAGGTTTACTCCTTCCTCTCTACCCCCGGAGCACATACATTAAAACAAAGTGAATTAATGGGTGTCTTTACAGATTTTTAAGGAAATGTCACACGTGCAGTTAACAAATGGCTGAACTGCAAGGAAAGCTGAAAATCTTATTCATTGAACAGCAGTCTTAATATGTAGGTGATCAGTGCAATCTTCTTCTCATGTTGCAACCCTTTCAAGAATGCTGCAATATTTCCCAACCAAAAAATACCCCTCAAGCAACCAAAAATCAAACCCACAAAGAAACCCCCACCAAATGGCCTGGATTTCCTCTCTTAATCAAATGAGATGGAAAAACATAACTTTTTCTTCAATGTCTACATGAATTAGGAAATTAAATTAATAGACAACATGAACAAAGATCTGAGATTTAAAAATTATCTACTTTTACCTTACATTTGAATTTTTTTGTTTGCCGTCCTTTCAATTAAAAACAGGCTTACTTCTTTTCACTTTTGATTCTATGGACAATTATTATTTCCTGTACACAGATGTAATCTTTCAGAAAACAGCTGATTCCTAAAAAAAAATCCTTATTTCCCTTCTGAGTTACTGAGATGTTTATTAGGGTATTGATCTAGTTACAATGAGAGTAGTTTTCTTGTTTCTGACAAACCAATATAATCTCTTATTACCAAAACAATGTAGAATTTCTTTGTTTTTACATGTAGGTATTGTTTTGGTTTTGATAAACTGGAGAAAAGTTTAATAGATAACTTTTCAGCTAAATGGTATAAATTGGACCTCAGTGCTACCACATTTGTTTCTCATCATCCCAGATAAAGACGGCTTTCAAGGAGAGCACCATCAGGTGACTCAGGTCATAATTCTTGGAAAACCTTTTGGTTTAGACCTTGATTTTTTGTTCTCTGATCTCACAATGCTTCTGTGCATGGCAGAGCGAGCACTTTGAAGTACATGGGGTATTTTAGCCAAGGTGGTTAATGAGCTTGTGTCATTAAACTTGCTGTGAATTCAGTTTTTCTTTTTATCTTTCTTTCTGATGGAACAATACTGTCTTTAGGCACATGATTGGGCCCGTCACTGTAAACTCCCTTTAGTTTGTCTTGTTGCATTTGTATCTTTCATAAAATCAGAATTGAAAATATGTATTTATGCTTTATTCTTTCATTTAATAAATTTCACACACCTTTTTTTATGGGTTTGATCCTACATCTTTTTCCAGTGCAATATTGGTGACATATGGTGTTTACTATATTTCTAACCATACTCCAATATGTCATGTAGCTAATTTAGCTAATAGACATAAACTAGACTTTCTTGCTATCTCATTTTTTGAGTGTTCTTTTAGAATCCCACACTTAAGATCAAACTTGTTAAAAGAGACATGACCTCATAAAAACATAGATAAAACCTCATCATATTCAAATACTTATTTAAGAAGAGGAGCATGACTCAAAAAGGCAGTTTACTTCTTATGTTAATTTCTGAGTACTTAGATCCCCTCAAAATCAATCCATTCTTTTAAGAGACTTGCTAATAGGCATCCAGATTTAAAATCAGAAAACAAAATCATCACGGATGTATACCAGTGAGTATTAAAAAAAAAGTGGAAAAAAGAATCTCAAGTCTAATCTGTGAAATCTATGAATTTTTATCTGATTCCAAAGCAAAGCTGATTGTCACCTGCTTGGCTTTCTTGACTTAATCAGTTCAAGGCATCAGTCCAAGACTGTCAGCCTATGCTGCCCATGAGAAATGGAAGTCCACCCTTTGGGGGATAAACACTGGAATGCAGTCTCTGATTTTGGAATAGAGTTACAGTATTTCTGTAACACGATCAGTATGCCTTTCTCTCCTCAAAGTAGTAAAAAACCAAATCACTGTAATCTACAGGAAGGAATGTGTTCTGTTACATCTTTTCTATGTGCATACAACTTATCCAGCATAATCATGAGTTTCTTGTACTTTTATGATGGCTGGATACATAAATCTTTTTTAAGGTTAGATTCATGAAAGGGAATACAGCCCTACAATATTAGGGATAATGTTTTGTTTCCATCTTTTTCCATCCCTCTGCGTGCATTTTCTTATTTTCAAAACAAGGTATTTTATAGAGAACACAGTGGGATTTATGACTTTATGTTGCCTTACACATTTAAAACACAAAGCACCTTTCCAAAGGACTGAAAATATTTGATCATCACTGATCACCACTGCGCTGTTCAGAAATCCCAGCTCAGTGACATTTTGTCGACAGGGTAAGCACACACCTTACGTACATTGCAGTGTACCCCGATGTGATTAGTCTTGTTCCATACAGGCTAAGAGCAAACATTAGCAGTCAGCTCACTGGTGTTTCAGGAGGAGTAGTAGGTCTGAGGAGGAGTGAGTTAATAGCAGCTTATTCTCTAAACCCCAGTATGAAATATAACTTTCCTTGTAATCATATGGTACACTTTCATATCTGGTGTCCAGCCTTCAGTTATTGAATTCCATGCCATTTGCCTGTATTTTCCTACAGTAACAAAGCAAATAGAGCCAAATGGCATGGCATTCTCACACTACTCTGCTGTACAGCACTAAGGAATTTCACTATGACTTTTCTTTTATGCCCTTTTGGGTTCTATTCGCAATAACACTTTATCCTTTTGAATATATAATATTGTTTTTCAGTGACCTTAGGCTTATTCTATAATTGCTCCTAATTTAGGACTGACCAAAATAAACACATAAGTAAAAAATATAAATAAAAAAATCAGTGCATTTGCCTCAGTCATTTTATAAGAACATTTTTATTTTTTGCCATCCATGGAAACCAAATAGTTCAATCTTCTTCAGGCTTTAGCATTTCATTGTATCTTTCCCTTTCACTCTTGGTCTTAGTCCAAACTGGAGCATAAGAGACAGAAAGTAAGCATGAAGGTAATAAGAACATCTTGATTATAAATCAAAGTAAACAGACTGTCATAAACCTGTGGAATAGCTTAGTCTACAGAAAACATTTGTTTTGTGAAAGCAATTACTTTGGTTCCTGAGATCAAATCATCTGTAATTTTAAACGCCAAAGGAGCTAGTTGTTTGTCTTTCAGTTGGCTCAGTCAAATGAAAGCAGAAATCTACAAGCTAGTGAGGATAGTGGTGGCAATAGATGTCCCCATGGAGCATAAAAACACTGCTTATCTGTACTAATCCATGTTGGATCAGAATTTATTATAACAGAATCACATTTTATTTGATTGCCATGGCTGCATTTCCTCTTGAATTCCTATTTTTTCTCATTGAAAGAACAATAAGAAAAAGCCTTTCTGCTGTTTTTTAAAGGCTATCAGCCACATTAATATGGAGATGTTGAACATACTGTTACCTGAAATAAAATTTTGTGTGTGTGTAATATGCTGATTTGCAACAGAATCTTTCCCAGCTCCATGAAGTGCTGAGAGAGGACAGCGTGTTCCAAAATCTATTTGCTTTTTTGGGCACAGCAGCCAAGCGGCAGGGAATTTGAAAACAGACAAAGCAGGGTTTGCAGGCCATAGGTACAGATGGGCAGCCATCCTCAGAGGCAGGGGGGCTGTGGCAGGTCCACCTGCCCAGCAGGGACCAAGGCTGTCCAGTGGGTGACCTGGGACTGACCCCAGCCATGCCAAGGCTTCAGGGGTGTGGTGCCACCCCATCGTGCCTGCAGGGCTGTTGTGGGGCAGAAGGGCAGGCCCCTGGGTCAGTGAGGACCAACATGAGACCCCAGATGGGATTTGGCTGTGTTTGAGTGGAGCCCTGCTGGGGGGTCAGTTACGCTGTTCCTCCTCGGAGCAGCAGGGCTGCAGTCAGGGATGCTCCCCTTCTCCCCTTGGGTCAGGGTGCTGCCCCTGGGAGCTCCTCAAGGTTGAGAGGCCTCACCTGACCACGTGAGACACTGCACATTCTGGGGTACCTCTTCTAAAATCTTGAGAATTCTTACCTCCATCAGGTACTGTCAATTCCATTTGACATCAAGATTCAAATGGTGGTGGAGCTTTAATTGGTTTAACTGGTTTATCTGGTTTAACTGGCTTATCAAATAAATCTTGTTTGGATAAATTGTTCATCTTAATTTTATAAGCCTCCACAACCTCCAGTGTCTCAGGACCAGGGTTTTATTTCTCTTCTTGTATACACTTTGTAACATTCTTTTATTTTAACACAAATGAGTTAAATGAAGTGGTGAACTATATGAAATAGAGTACCTTTTTTTTTTTTTTTGCTTAAACCTATTTCTGTTCACAGAAGTAAAAAATTAGATTAGTGGGATTAAATCATAGGGAAATGGGTTATTTTAAAATATAATTCTAATTTTTTTTCACAAATGTATGTTCCAATATTATATATACACATAACTGTCATATTCAAATTTTTTACTCACACGGTGATTAAATGGGATTTTTTGTATCTCCTTTGAATCATCTATTAATAATCATTGTTGGAGACAGTGCTGGACTGTAAGGCTTCTGCCATTGTTCATGTAGTAATTATACCCATTGCCCATCCATTGTGTTGGCCTCTAGACAGATGCTTCTGGAGAATGTAGAGGAAGTTAAGGACAGGAAAATGCACTCTTCCCTTCTGCCTGTTAATTCCCAATAGTACCAAAAATTCTTTCAAAATGTAAAATGATTGTTTAAATCTTGCTAAATTTAATTTTCAGTAGTCAGGATGTACCAAAAAGTTCCACCTTTTCACATGACTTGGGACCAGAGTATATCTTAGCAGGATTTATAGTTGCCGCCCGAATTTTTTAATGTCCTTCTGTCATTTTATGCTATATTTTTTTTTAATCTGCATTATTTATACTTTTTATAATTACATTTACCCTGCTCATTCTTACCCATCTGGTTTTTGAGACACTCTTCGATCTTCTCGATCACCTCTACAAAAATATTAAGGTTTCTGATCATATGATTTTGCAACACTCTTTAGGTCATGGGTATTTGACTCATAGAATAATGAGCAGATATCCTACATTGCATTAATTAGTGACTACTTATAATTACTTTTGAATAAGTGGGTCTTCATATTGGTCTATGAAAGTACTGAGTTTAGAGCCCATTCTGATATACTTGTCTGATGAAAATCTAGCTCCTCTCAAGCTCACTTTGGCCTAAGCAATGACTACAATGGATTCAAAACTGTAAACTGTGATTCTTTGATTGCATCTGGTATGCACTGTTAATTTAGGGCCATTACATAGTGTTTATATTGAAAGCTTAACTATTGTCTCAAATTAATAAAGAAAAAGAAATTAAAATATTTCAATTCTTTTATCTAAAAAGCGTAACAGTGCAATGAAATTCTAGAATTTCTCTTGATAAGATTACACCATATGAGCCTGGAATTTCAATTTATTCAGGTTTATGGAACACAGAAGAATACATTAAAAAATAAATTCTAGCACTTACCTGTATGTTTATTTAGTATAGATTAAGGTAAAAAATAAGAGGTAAAGATTTTTATGACTTTGCAAGGAGTTTTAGATTATTTCTACACAAAGGAAAGGGTGCAGAATGGAAAAACAGATTGTGTATGTCACGGTTTTAACTTTTTTTTTTAAATCCAAATTTATTTGTTCCCTATTTCATAAATTATTAAAGAATTTTGAATTCATGTGATAAAACTGATACACTTTTAGGTCACTTTTTTTTCCTGAGGTAGATCCAAAACACAGTTCAGGAACAAGGATTTCTCAGCTGACACAAGCAGATCTTATATAGGTAACAGAATTTGACCCCTCATATTGATTGAAATGTAATCTGTAAGATTTATTTGATTTTTTTCATACACAGAAGGTGTATATGTGCTTATTAGATCTGCAACATCTTGCAGGTCTTCCACTGACGTGGTTCTAATTTTTTCATTTTTCAGAAGAATATTAGACACATCTGCGTGCAATGAAAACAAAGAGAAAACAAAACCAAAAATTAACAAAATCACAAAACTAAATTTTTAAGCTTGGAAAAAAATAAATGTAATCGTTTGTCATTGGTCAAAAAGAAAACTTCAGCCCTTTGTGAGGAACATTTTTCCCTTCTATTTAATCAGTGTTTTAATGAGGTCTTCATGATTTAGAGCAATTGCTGTGGTCTAGTCTTAAAACCTGGTCAGGTGATTAACAAGTATTTATTATATTTACACTTTAGAGTGAGTTAAAACAACAGTTTTCTTGTTCCAAAGATATAATAAAGTGATGATTTTTTGTACCGTAATGAGGAGATGGTCCTTCAAATATAAAGTGAAAGCAGTGGGCTTATATGTTTGGCTTGTTTTATGTATTCAGTGCATGTTTAGAATGTTTTTCAGGCCTGCTTCTTTTTCACTACAATATCAGCAAGGAAATAGTAGGTGTTTTAATTTGATGTGAAATTCAGTACATGATTTAGAAATAATGAAATAGTCAGATAGTAGAAAAGAGCTGAGGGGAAAAAAACAAACAGGTGGCAAAAACTTTGAACGTGAAGTCTGTTACTTTTAATATTAACTTGGTTGAACATATTAATGGCTAATTTGTGTTCAAAATTGATAAGGTAGGTATATCTTCTGAGCTTCTCACTAATCTGACATAAATGTTTATTTAAATATGTGCACTTTATAATCCTCATAGCTCTGAAACAACTCCCTTACAGATGATTATCTAGGAAATGAGGATTGTATGTCACTGTTAGCAGCCAGTTCTTTCCCTTGCTAAGTGGGTTTAATCATATCCAAAACTCCCTTAAGAGAATAAACTCAGTATCATCAGATTCTTAATAAGGGATTTCTGAAGAAGGCAAGAAAGGAGCATTTTAGGAGCTGGGGAAAAAGAACCAAAAAAACCACCAAAGCCAACATGCTGTGCATCCCTGTAATTTCCTTTGAATGGAAGCTACAAATTAGAACAATTCTCACTACTTGCTATTTCCCTATGAGGTGATGGAACTAAAGAAAAACAAAACCAAACAAGCTCTCCTAAGGGGTTTACTCTAGTTGTACATCATAGTATTTCTGATAGATCTCCCACTGTTTCATGGGATATTCATGAGCTTTAAATCTATTATTGACAATGAAGTATGACGTACTCCATGTTGGCAGAGACATTAACAAATCCATTAATAAATCTGTATGGATATTTATCAAAAAGTTGGTGAATATATATCACAGACATGCTTCTGTGGCAAAGTGGGTCTCAGTATTAAAAATCCCATCAGAGGTGCATTCAAATGATTCCAGAAAAGGGTGGAAAATTCCCATCACATTACTGGAAAATTTATATTTGTTATATATGAAATTAAGGTGTTGGCCTTTGCATATTCAAATTGCCCAAGTTATAAGTTATTAAGTTATGAAGTTATTACCATAATTAACTAATCAAAAGATGTTTTGCATAGTTCCTTGTTTAAAATCCTTGTTGTTTAGATACCCACAAGTTTGTTTCTCTGTTTTCCCTTTTAATCACTAAAATAGATAAACTTTACAGTGTTTTATTTGTTCTTATGTATGTTCAATGTTATTCCTTGTTCTTGAAGTTTTCTAAAAGTTACAGACGGTGATTGCAACCAGATTGGATGCTTTTAATGAGTGTTTCATCCCTGTAAGTTCCCTCATGAGTTCTGAGTTTTAGTGAAAGTTAAGCAGCCTTCAGAAGTGACAGTTCAGCTACTTCTAACCCCTGGCTGCGACACTGACACGGGGCTCCATGGAAACCCGGACTGTTAATGAGGACCCTTCCCGCCTTACACTTGAGTGACAGCTGTCCCCGAGCAGCAAAGCGAGCCATTGGCGGATGGACATTACCTCACCTCGGAGCTCCGCCAATCAGCCGGACCAGGGGGCGGGACCAAGAAGTGTTCAAAGTCCCTGTCCCCGGACGGGAGGCGGCCTTTCGATCTGCCTCAGACAAGCTGTTAAGTGCATGGCACTGGGTCTCAGATCTCTATATCTCTTTACAGAGATATTTATAATATTTCAGATTCCAGGCTAGCTGGAATCGCCGCAGTGCCGTGGGTTCTTTGCTCTGGGCACCAGCCGGTTCGGCATTAGTGGTTTCTAATCGCTGCGGACCCGGAATTTAATTTTTTTGATCCCGGATTTTCAATTTTAATTACTATGTTATTAATAAACATTTTTAATCTTTAAGAAACGAGAGTTGCCGTGTTTCTGACATATTTATCTCCTTTTCTGGTCTGTAATGATTTGATAATGCCTCAGGTGCATGGTCAAAGTTGTGAGCTTTTTTGTTTCCTTAGCAATCACCAGATCTCCATTTTCATAAATTAAAGAGCATTTTTCTACTTACCTTAATGTCACTTTCTTCTGGTGTCCTTTGGACACAGATGACAGTATTTAGACTCAGGACAAAAGTTAAAGAAAATAGAAGATAAAGCTGCAGAATGAAAAGACACCCTTTTGTAACCCTCAAATGTAATAGATTAAACTGTCAAAGGAATGGAACAACAGTATGGTAAATGTGTATATATGTATGTTATTGTATATTTTTATTATATCTCTACAATACTAAAAAAACACATTTCTTGTCCTGGATCACTCAGAAGGGATACTATTGCCCTTCATGATGCCAGCAAGGATAGGTATGTGGTATCATTTCCATGAATGAATAAATACAAATCACTTCTAGAATGAGATGCATTAATTGGATTCACCAAGGGTCACTCTAGCTTTGGGATCTTCCTTCACTTTTGGGGGATTCCATATCTGAAAAATGCAGAAACTGTCACATCAGATAGAAGACAATTCCAGTGAACAGAATTGTATCAAACAGCATTTTTTGAGGTTCAAGTTGCATCATGATGAGAAAGTTGAACCACCAGTTTATATGGGAATTGAAGAGCACCTTGAGATCTGAAAACTTTCAGCCATGAAGTTGAATCTCTTTGGTACCATAGAAGGAGCATAGTTCAGTACTGCAGCCATGAGGCAGAGATATGTTTGCCGTGTTAAATCACTTCTGTCATGTTACAGTTGCTTTTGAATAGCAGATTTCTAGATAAACTTTACAGTGTTTTATTTGTCTTTCCTCTTTCAGTAGGAAAGAAAACTCATGGCCAAGGAAATCACCAACTGGCATAAGTAATGCAACCAAATTGCTTCATCCATGTCAACAGCTGACCTAAAACAAATTCAAAAATATTAGGCTCCAAATTGCTCTAAACTTCATTAATACCAGGAGATGTAGAGTCCCCAAGTGAACTGGGTCCTATCCTTCATCAAATATCACCAGCTGACTTTTGAGATATGGTGTGAAGTCATTGCTTATGTAAGAAAAAAAAAGTAAAATTCTCGTTTTCTGTTTTCATAAGAATTTTCAGTAATTTTCAGTGCTAGATATTAGAAAAACCATGGATTGGCCTGCAAATCTACAAATTTATACACCAAAGAAATTCCTGAATGTAAATAGATTATGATAAATCATAGCTAGAGCATTCTGCTATTATGATAAAAGTGCCCAGATTCTACAGGTGTTATAAATGCCTAAGCATTATAAAAAAGTAAATTGGACAAGAACAAGTATAATTTTTTCTCTGTTTTTTTTCTGTAATTGGATTCTGAAAAAATGCTCACTAGCAAACTGATTTAAATCCTAACTCTCCAGTTTAGAAAATTTATTAACTGCGTTCTAGAAAAAAATCTTTCTTCCTGTCTTTGGGAAAGAAAAAAAAGAGAAGAAAAAGGTGTTGACAACTTTGCTAACTTGAAAAGCAGTTTTGTTTATAGAATGGTAATTTTAAAAATTCTTATTCTATCAGAATCTATTAAAAATAAAATCAAATAATTTTTATGAAAATATATTAATATTGCTTATGTAATACTAATGCAATATGACAGCATTCAATACCATGTCATAGTTTCAATTTCTTGAATCTTTAAAGCCCACCTTGTTTTTCAACTTTACATAAAACAATTGTCTTCTGGGGTGATTTTTTTTTTTTTTTTTAAATTTCATAACACTTTAGCTACCCTTCCTTTTTACAAATTTAATTTTTGGTTAACTTATCCATAATTTTAAAAATCTGAGATCAAAATAGGGACTAAATATGACCTGAAATTTCTGGGATTTTTACAGAAACAAAAAGACTGTAGTGAGTGTAAAATAAAATGTATATATTTTAAAGAGGTTTCTATGAGTGAGCAAGTTTAGAGAATTTCGTGTTGCAGGTCATATGAGCTTTTTGTTGCAGCAAATACCTGTGTGATAACACAGGTATTTGTGGAAATTTTCCATTGCTAAGTGGTAGTCAGAATGATACCTGGGAGTTGCGATTTTAGACACTTTGCAGACTTTTGCAACTCAAGCAGTAAAAAGAATGACTCTCATTTACTGGGTTATTTTCCTCTAATGCCTTTTTACATCTAGTTTTTAGATTTAAAGGTTGAAAGGAAGAGAAATGAGAGGTAGGCTACTTTTACATAACCCCCACATTAGAACCTGCAAACACACTTCTCCAGTTCTTTCTCTTGAATTGATATTCCAAGTAAAACTGGCTTGGTTTGGTAAGAGTCTTTGCTGTATATTTAGAGAAACAGACAATCAAGTGTTGGGCAGAGTGAAAATTGTCAAAGACAGTTTTTGTCTCTGAGGGTTGCTGCTGTGCTGCAGTCACAGTGTTCTCTTCTGGAAAGCTCTTGGAAGTACCAGAAGTGATAAGAGGAAAGAAAGGAAAAACTTCAGCAAGATCTTTCAAGGAAGAGCTTTTAAAGAGATAGAATAAGAATCAACATTGTGTTTCTGGCATGGAAAGAGTGATATAAATGAAATGATGTATCAGTGGAGAATTTGTAATGTGGCATTAAACTTGCTTAATATCCAGAATATTTTATTCAGAAACTCTGGGCACTTTGGCTCAAATCTGCTCCACTGAACACACTACTGCAATTATCTACTGGTTTCAGAAGAGGAATGAGGTTAACACTGAGTAATTTTGAAAAATCCAGCTTAGGTACTTGCAGAAGCCTGAACATGGTCAAATGGGGTGGAATGCCAGCACAGCTAGTGTAAGTAACCTGATTAACCTGTCAACAGGGAGGCACAAAAGGGAAGGAAAAAAACACTGCTGGGAAAATGGACCTAGTTTTGGGCTGATAAGATAAAATACAAACCAATCTGAGACAAAGTTGCTAAAGAAAAAGTGGAAGTATAAGCTAACATCATATTTGTGATGGAAATCCAGAGATAATTGCTTTTATTTCCTGAATTTACAATGATTATCCTTTTCATCTCCCTGTTCCCTCCTCTACAATACAGATCTGGGCAACTTCTCTTACAGATACCTTCAGGATTTGCAAAGGCTTTGGAAAAATAATGTACTTAAAACTATAAAGGATTTAAGGTACAACAGAGGGAACGCTGGTTAATTTGCTATTTGGTGGCTTAAATGAGGAGACTTAAGAAAGTCCTTCTAAAATCTTACAAGTTTGGGGTTTTTTTCTGCATTTTTTGGCATTTTTCTACCTCTTTAACAAGGATACAAACAAATCTAGTTCAACTAAGACCTCCATTTGGAATACCACGTACATTAATAAACAATGTAGAAAAATTTCAAACCTCCTTTCGTAGGGTTTCTAGAGAAATCTACATCATAAATGTCATTTTGCTGACCTAAAACTGCATTTTCCTGCTAAGAAAAATAATTTTTGGAAGAAAAATGTATGTCCTTCTAAAAAGCCAGACTTTTGGGTGACAGAATCTGCAAGTTTTTCAGATCAGTGGTTTAAGGAATCACTTCTCAATTTCTTGACTATTTTTTAGGGGCAGTGAGTAATAGCTCTGACAGGAAAAACATTGGTATCATATAGCATTGCTGGAGAGTTTTGGGAGCATATCCTTCACTGCTAACACTATTGGTCAGAATTACGAAATCAAAATTTATTAGAACTCTATTTCACACACAAAAAAACATTTGGAGACACAGAAGTGTGGTTTTTTCACTTTAAGTTTTAAACTAAATAAGCTAGAACAACAAAATTAAAGTCCCAACCCCTTCATTTTCTGACAACCTGTGTACTTTAATATGGAAGACAATCTCTACCAAGAGAGCAGAGTTTATCCAGTTTGCTGAATTTTGTTTTGCTGGATTTAATTTTGCTTGTTAATTGAAAGCTTTGACACTTAAATTGAGCATTAAGCAACATTGCAATAATTAATTCACTGAAAAGAAAAAAGTGCAGCAGAGTTATTATTTATCATGTTCTTCTTTTCTGCTTTGTAATCAGAAATGTAATGTCTACGTTATTTTCTCTCAGTTATTTGTCCAAATACATATATTAAGCTAATTTATTTGTAGCCAAGGATTTAGAGTTATTTGAAAAAGAATCTATCTGTTTTTCAAAATGCTGCCATAAAAAGTGCAAGCTAAAATTTTCATGCATATTTTCTTTTTTTTTTGCCCACTATGTGACCTCAAGTTTTGAGACGTACAAAATACCATAAAGCTTTATGACAGCATGTAAGATCACAGAAAGTTTTGTAACTTTCAGGATGCTTATTAATAATTTTATGCATCAAGTTTTCATTATCTCCTCCCACACAAACAGAAGTTACTGACATAGAGGCATGCTCTTCACATATGAGCTTTCAGTTTGTTCTTGTGAAAATGCTATCAGAGAAATGCAGAAGGATAGAGAATGCAAGTTTTGATGAAAATACTTCTTGTACTAAAATCTCACTTTTCAGAATTAAAACTTTAGTTTTAATTAAATTAAAAATCTAGTTTTGATTTATTTTTTTAACAGAAGTCTACTGACTTGACTACCTGGGTATTATAATTTTTTAGCTTGGACTATAGCAGGTTGACAATTTGACTTCAAAGACAAGAAAAATTCTTACTGATGGCATACAAAATATGTCATTAATCTGATGAAAGTATCTAGCTAAAACAAACAAACAAAAGAATCTACAGCAAGACAGCAACAATATTGTAAAATTGGGATATTCAACGACATTTGGACATGTTTTAGTAATTCGCCTTTTTCTTTTAAACTCAGATATATGAGTCTTCATTTTATACTGTCACAGTGTCTCTCAAGATTTGCCCATTAAGATTAGGAATTTTTGAATGTTTTCAGCTTTTCTAGAAATGAGAATACACAAATGATGAGTGAAGCATTTCATTCAACAAGCTTTCATTCTGTGTGCTCTCCTTTTGCCATCAAAATGAGGCTGGAATTTCCAAGGGCACACAACATTGTACTTAACAGGATTGCTCCTTTGAGCCACAATAGCATTTCAGTAGCTTTTTGAATCACTAAAATAAAGAAGAGTACTCCAGATTCTTGGTACTGCTTGAAAAATACCTCTTGCCAACAGTACCATGAAGTTCCTGTATCGTGATGTGGTTCCTCAATAAGAAAATGATGTTTTGCTTGATTCTCTTGTGTATGTATGTTTTTCTCAAGTATTTTGCTTGCAGAAATACCAACTGCAAGAAATGTTGCAAAGGTGCAGGGAAGAGTAGTCAGAAATTATGAAACAATTTGTTCAAGGACATTCAGCTCTCTCCTATCTCAGAAGTCTCTAAATGGAGGAAAGCTATATCTTTCAGACTACTCTGTGCTTTGTTGTTGAATGTTCCCTCTTTTTTGGTTTGGCCTATTGGGTCTGGCTGAGATGGAGTTCATTTTCCCCATATCAGTCCCCATAGTGCTGTGCTGTGTGTTGGTAGCTGGAAAGATGTTGGTAACACCCCAGTGTTTTGGCTACTGCTGAGCAGCACTGTCCCCCCAACATTCATCTCACACACACCAGTAGGCTGGGAATGGGCAACATCTTGGGAGGGGACACAGCGGGGACATCTGACCCAAAACTGACCAAAGGGATATTCCATGTGCTCAGCACTAAAAGCTAAGAAAAAGAAAGAGGATATTCATTATTTATGATGCCTCTCTTCCAGAGCAACCCCTACATGTGCCGAAGCCCAACTTCCCAGAAAGTGTCTGGACAGCGCCTGCTGATCAGAAGTCGCGAATAAAACCTTTTGTTTTCCTTTCCTTTCACGCGTGCTGCCTTTGCTTTTACTTTATTAAACTGCCTTTATCTTGACCCATGTGTGGTTTTTTCCATCTTATTTTCTGGTCCCTACCTTTCTGTGAGGAAGGAGTGGTAGAGTGGTTTGGTAGGCATCTCGTATCCAGCCAAGGTCAACCCACCACGTTCAAGAACTTTGTAGGTGTGATAATATGCTTTGGTATAGTAATGTCTATTTATTTAATGCATTTTTAAAGCTGTGAGTGAAACAAAAAGCAAAATCAACCATAAAAACTAAGATTTTCTGGAATACAATTTCTTAGGTCCTTTAGAATTTAACAGAAATTAAAATCTGCTTCAAAAGGTCTAAAGAACTGTACTTTCCAAATGTGACACCATCAAACTGCAATTCAGCTCATTTTCTTATTAAATATTAAATATTTATATATATAATACCTTACTGATTAAATTTTGGTTTTAAAGAGTTTTCTTGCTGGTTATCTTCAGCTCAGAAAAAACTTTGCTTAGCTTTCTAAGCTTTCATTGCTTTCTCATTGTTTAATCCCAATAAGTAATATAAATATTAATAACTAATACAAAGAGACATTTTTAAAATGAAGCTTAGCTTTAAAAATTAGTTAAGGCAAAATGGAAGCTTTACATTCTCTAATGAATTATAAATCTTTGAGGGATTGTATAAACATATTTTTATATTTTACACATAAATGCAGTTTTACTTTATCCCTGGCTGAGAAAACCCAGGAATATTCCAGATGGTTTTTATTTCCAATTCAGCCTGACCACTCGAATAAAATAAACAAGAAAAAACAAATACCTGTCATTTTTAAAATCCCAAGGTAATAAACATCTTAAAATTCTGTAAAGATGAAGGTAGTTCTGTCATGACCTCATGCTGTATGACTAAATAGATGTGAAATTACATCAGAACTAACTTCTAAGGTAAATTATCTGTTCTTGGAATTTCAAAGTGGATGATACATGTTCACCAAAGTTGAACTCAGTAATATAGAGGTAACTGGTGAGGGCCATACAAAATCCCATCAAGATTTGTGATTTAATGGTCATTTTAACCTAAATATATTTATATTCCAGAAAGTAATAATGTGTCTGCACTGTGAGACAATTCACCTTTTCGTAGTACACAAGGAATGGAGCCAAAAGCTAATATTTTTAAAGCCTTTCTTATGACTAAAGTTCTAGTACTGTTTGTTTTAGTCCTCATGACATGAAATGATATCTCAAACAAATTTATCTTCAGGAGTCAATAGGTCTCTATTCATATTTAAGAGGCCCAAACACAAAGAAACCAAAATATACTTGACTGTGTTTCATAACTATTTTCTCACTCTCTATATCTACATTACCAAAAAGAAAAATCCACTTATAAAGTCTAAATTAATAATAGTAAAAAATAAGATAATTCTGTAAAAATTATATTTGTAAATACATATTGTTTCAAATGATTTTTTAAAATCACACACTCATCTAAGAAATTATGTATGGATTAAGACATGGATTAGCCCACTAGATCTATTGAGCATATTTCTATTCTCATTAGAACAGCTGTCTTAAAACAGGAAAAAAGCAATGAAGGATTTCCTGTTTCAGCATAGTTCTCCATTTTCAAAAGGTTTTCCTTCCTCTTACAGTGAACATAGAAGAACGAGAAGAATAAAACTAAAATATGGAGAAATAATATAGCTGCTTTCATACAACACATTGACCCTTAATAATATAAAGTCAAATGGAAATAAAGGTATTTGAGTTTAGACTGTAGTCTTTCAAGTTTTACTCCTCACTTTTCCTAGTCTTTTGGTCCTGTGTTTTCCTTTATCACTGATGACAGGAAAACAATCCTCTTTCCTCACACTTCTAGTTTTAAATAGCCATTGGCTAAATTGTCGTTTCCCACAGTAAATTAGACTTCTTGGTCCCTTAACATCTGTCTAAAGAAATATTTACCTTCCTCTTGTGTGAGTTACAAACCTAATGTCAAAGCTTATCCTGGTTCTCAGTGAACCAGAGGGTGGTGTCATAGATACAAGGACAGCCAGCCATGAGCTGTACTCCTGTATGAGCACAAAAGACTCCAGCACTGTCTGGAGGGAAGATAGTCTGGAACATGATTTATTGTTGAAACAAAGGCCAATATGAAACTTCTGCCAATAGCAGGAAAATTCTGCACAAGCAACAAAGAACCTCACTACATTTAAAAGTACTTAATCTATTTTTTTCCACCTAATGCCTGATTAAAGTCATTCTGCACAAAGGGCAAGATATTCCTACTTGCTCAAATAGAATAGTAATCTGTCCCAATCTCTTCCTCCAATATTGTTGTAGCTCTACCAAGATAAATGCAAGTGAGAAGCAAATACTCTATGATTTATACCCTACTATATTCACTTGCCTGAGATTCACTTACCTTACGTAGAAGAAAAAACAGCAAAGTGAAAATTAGCACAGATAAAAGCAGACTAATTTGTGAGCAGCCATGCCGTGATGGCGAATTCACTTTGTGCTTACAACCAACACAACCAGGCTTCCTTGTTTTGTTACTAAGATGGAGGAATGCATTTATGCAGTCTAGTTGGTACATAATTAAAAAAAAAAAACTGAAAACCCACTAACATAAAATGAAAACACACTTGCATCCCACAGGTAAAATCCACAAAGTCTAGAATTTCCAATTAGATTCGGATATGTAAACTCTTCTTGTTACCACAAGCTCTCTTCCGGAATAAGTGAGGTTTAAAAATCTTTCTGAATGAACAAGACAGACTTCAGTCAGAAAACAGAGAAAATATCATGAGGCAAGTTTTTTTCCATTAAGTGATGGACTTATGCACATAAGGCAGGCTATAAAAATTGTCTCACAATATCTGCATATTGAGAAAAATGCTCAACTTTGATCCTTATATTGGTAGTAAAATATTTTTTACATAGTAGTAATTTATTTAAAGAACCTGGGATGCAAAATTAGATAAATCTTGCCTGTAATACCTTCTTCTAGAAGCAGCATCATACATATACGGCTCATCTCTGGTATTTCTGAAAGCATAGTTTGAATGGTTATTCATATTCTTCATTCTTTAAAAAAAAAAAAAAAACCCACAGAAGTCATTCTGTTGCAATAGCAGAATGAGCAAAACTTAGTTTTCCTGTAGGTTTGTGTCCCTATGTCCCAAGCATTTTCCACCCAGTTCACTCCTATACACGCTTCACCAGTTTTCACTTGTCTCTTCCTGCTTCATACATATTCAAGAATGCAAGTATGATGTGCTTTAGGTAACTTAAGAATTATGTATGAACATAGGAGCTGCACATGGTATCCAACTCCTTACCAGGTATCAGCTTCATCATACTTGAAGGAATATAAATTTTTAACCCGTCTCTTTGGCAAACATGGTCAATACCAACAGATTCTAGAATTTTTTGAGGGAACAAGTATGGTGAAGGGGTAGAAGAGAAGACCATGGTATTCATCTCTTTCACCTAGTCATAAAATCTCATTTACTTAAAAAAAATTATGCTGAAATTCACCAAACCTCCACATATTCCAAAAGCATCGATGAGGAACAAGAAAAAACCCCAAACCGTCTGTCTTTAAATTACTGAGTAATCATAAATGCTGTTCTAAATTTTCTTCTTTTTTTCCCAGTTATGTCCTGATGATGTCTACGTGCTCCTTGCTGAAAGTTCATTAGAATTGCTGCCTTGTATACTGCTCATTACATATGTCTCTCTTGTGACAAACTCCTTAATGTCATTCGGGACTCAGAACAGGTTTTATAACAGACTGATTATGGGTATAGCAGAATCAAGATTTGAAAAGTATGTAAATGAATTGAGCTGTCTTTAACTTATGGAAATGCGTCATAACTATTAAGTTGATACATTTGCTAGTAAATGAGTAAGCAAATAATTCTAGTTTCACAATTCCCAGTTTAATGGAGCTATTGAGCTAACAAAAGGCAATTTTTCAATGTTTATAAAAACATATTCACAGTTGCAATCGTTTTCTTGAGGCATTATGATAAAGTATTCAGATAATTCATAATTTATGGCAGTAGGATTTGAAAGCAGACTACCCACCTGGACATAAAACCTTACTGTTAAACTCCTTACTTTTCCTGACAACCAGAGGTCTTTATTAATTTTCTCTGATCTGTTTTGAATATATTTATCAGGTTTTCCAAAGAGAACATTGGTTTTAAATATAACTTGTTTTTCCTCCTACTGATGACTAGAGCCAACAGGCTTTTTTCAAGGAAATTACCATGCCTGGGAGATGACTTAGAATACATGACAATATCTTACATGTGAGCAGAGACAGAAATTTGAGGGCTTCTTTTTTTTTGTCTCAAAAAGCCACATGGAAAGGATAGGTAACTTGTGCAGACAAGTGGGTTTGGGTGTGTTCATTGCACTTGCCACTCTCTCATGGTATGTTGTGGCTTCTGAGTGGGCAGAACTGAGTGCATGGAATCCATTTAGAAAGTCTAGATCCATCAGAATTTAATTCAGACACGAAGGCCACATGAATGATACATAAATTCCCAGCTTTAAAAAGCTGTTTTTCTCCTTTCCATTTACACAGGTCAATTTGCAGCACTAGTAACAACAGTATTTGCCTCTCTGTGTCTTTATTATACACACTAATATAAGAGTGCCATACTTGAATTACATCATATCCATAAACTTTGATAAATAAAATCATACCACTAAATATAATTGTCACAGGAAATGTACTGGACAGAGCACATACAGGATAGAAATAAAAATTTGTTTACAGGAACACCAAGGCACAAACTGTCCCTAATCTTAACAGCAGAAAAAATAAAAATCAATTTCACTGCTGAAAGTATAACCCAATAATGAAACCAGAATTGGCAATACAATGACCCTCCTCTGCTCTGAATTAATATTTAGAAAAGTTGCTAATTTTAATTTCTGTTCTCATTCATTCCATTTTATTCTCTGTCCCACTGAGACCTACGAGCCATGACAGTTTTTCTGTTGCAGGACAGACTAACACAAGCCTAAGAGCAAAAAGTGTTGGAGATCATTTCCACTTAGTAAAACACAGCAACAATTTAAGATGTAGATATAACAGCTTTCCTTCCCTATTAAACACTTAGAGCTTCTTTAATATTAGTCTGGCTTTACTGAGAGGAGGAAAGAGATTCTAGCTTTTAGTATGCTCTCTTTATGAGCATGGGGAATGCAGGTTTTTTCTTGCCAAGGTGCTGTTGGGGATTCAGAATCGGTCATAATGCAGCAATATCCATCATGAGTCCATAAACCCCTAAAAGTCAGAAATTCAGAAAGCATTTAAATAAAATGCATCGTGTTTTTGCATCCAGTAATTTGTTTGCACAAGTTTTATAAAGCCAAGTAACCAAAATTGAAGTCTGAATGCCATCAGTGCAATGTTTCACTCACTTACTAGAGCACTTAATAAGTGCAGCAATACATTTCAATAAAATACGACATTTATTAAGGAATTTTATGGAGTTTTCTTCCTCTATTCAGAGCACTTGCATTTTTACACACACAAGAAAAAATGCTAAACAAAATTGTTACGTAAAAGCAATCGATCCTAACAGCAAAAGTTTGAATCTAAAAGGAAGGATGGGTCCTCATTCATCAATGAAACAGAACTTTGTAATTCAGAGGCAAGGTATGGCCATCACACTTAGCAGCATCTCACATGTGTTCATTTATTTAGATTATTGCATCTTTTATAAAAAGATATTTAAATGCTTACAAAACAAAAGTGCAAAAGCATAATTTTCTAACATATAGCTGTTATATATCTCTGCTGACACCTAATTTGAGTAAGAGCTAGTTTAGCAATGAAACAGATTACTTGAATTTTTCCCTTGTAGAAATAAAGAGCAGAGGAAATAAAATTAATATTCTTTGCTTAATTTTTTCAAGAGTTGTAAAAATTGGGGCAGCTGTATTAATATAGCTACTAAAAGATTTGAGCCTGAAAAATAGATAAAATATAATAGAAAGAAAAAATGGATCAAGAAAGTGAGTACATAGGAAAGCCAAAAATCACCAGCTTGTTTTCATCAGCTCTGCACTTTATAAAGAAGAGGTTTATGAAAAGCATAATATGATAATGAATACATTCAGTATATGTAGAAATTCAAATGCAGTTTCTGATTTATGGCATAAAACATTTTAAAACTCTGCTAATGGCCTGGGGGTAAAATGTACAGGGTGATCCTAATACTCTGGGATGACTATTTGCAATTTTTTGTCACTTAAGTCACAATCACAAAACTATTAGCCTCATTTATAAGAAATAGTGTAGTCTTTAATTCTAAAATTCAGAGGAATTTTATTTTCTCAAGAAACACAGATTGAAGGATTTATTTTGTCTTGCACAAGATGCTAAATATAATTTTTGGGGGGAGAAAATAAAAGGAGAAAATAGAAGAGAAAAAAAGAGCTTCAAAAGTGTGGTTAGATCCTCAATCTGAGAATATGTAGCAATGGCCAATTCAAGGGCTTTCAGCTTTTCAGAGAATTCTCTGTAATGTTGCCTGCTCTCTCGGGTTTAGTTGTTTTCTATAATCTTGCCTTTTCCTATCTCTCACAGACATCCCTTTCTTGCTTATGCCCTGGTTAAGGTTTTCCTTTTCCCTCAGTACTTCATGTAGCTTATTCTGTCCTCAGTAAATCCAAAGAAATAAATAGCTCTTTAATGGCACCAGTTTTCCACTGCCCCTCTTACATATTCTTATGGGAATAAATAAGTAAATAAATGCCTAGACCAGAGTAGCCCTTTTTAGGATCGTGAGAGAAATGGGCATATAATACAGAACTGTTTCTGAAATGACAGAGATGTTTGCAAAACCTAATGTGTTTTCACTCATTACCTTTTCCTTTAGTTGTTATAGAACACTGACTAAATGCTGAAACAGGAGTTGAGATATTCAAAATTCAACCTCACTTGTAAGTGCTGAACTTTTAAATTCTCTTCCTGGTCTTTCAAAACTTGCCATTTCCTTGAGGTTCACTTCATGTAGTTACCATATGTTAGACTGCCCCTCCAAATCCCTGATGTGATTTCAACTCTAGAATTTAGCTACGAATCTTGTTTATATTCATATTAATACTTCTTTTGTATTATATTTTATGTTTTATAAATGTTGGGTATTTAAAAACAAGTGCAGAAAGCCCTTGAGGGCTTCAGGAGGTGAAACAACAGAATAAATCCAGTCTTTTCAGCAGCACCAGAAGTAACAAAGCACTGACTGTTGTTACCCAAAACCAATTCAAAGTGCATCTACATTTCTCTCGAAGTGAGAAATAAAATTGTGTCTGACATTAAGGTCTCTGTAGAAGAAATTTGCATTGAAACAGCAGAATATAACTCTTTAATATGAAACTTTGTGTAGAGTCTTGGTCATTTAACATAATGTAGGGGAGTTTTTAAAAAAATATTTATTTACTATTAAGTATTACAAAGCATAACATTCAGAAAACAGATTTAGTTAACATTTAAATTGGGCTTACGCTCAGAGACTGTAGGATAGAACATTCCAGTTCCACAAAACTCAGCAACAGATTAGCTCCCATGACTGGAGCAAGCTGAGACATTATTTGTGAGATCCAATGCTGCAATGAAAAATCAGGTAACACAAAAATTAGATAACATATTTTTTCATTAATTATAATCTCCAGAAGTAAGAAAATGTCTTTACCATGTGTCTGTGTGCAGGGAGATTTTTAAAGTTTGAATTAATTGTGAGTTACTTACAATTAATATTTGCAATGACAACCTCCTTTTTCCATCCTGCTCATAAAAACCTGAAGACACGATAAAGAAGAAACAGAAATGAGATTTCTCACAGATTTGTTTTTCACTATATATTGTAATAATTATTTGATGTCAAATATTTATAAATATTTGGCACCTTTTCAGGAAAATAATAGATATATATACATGTGTATTCATAGAAATGCATACAGATCTATATATCTATATGCAGAATTTGCCAGCTGCCTCATCTCTCCTTTTAATCTTCTGATAAGGATAGGTGTAGTTCTTCAGATAAACCGAAAGGAAAATATATTTTTACACATAGGCAAAATCAGAACAAATTTAAAGAATTTTCACTTGGTGAAAATTGTTCAGTTTACATTTCAAAATAAAATTGATTGTTTCTCTTTTCTGATAGGACCTGAGGGAATGGCCTGAAGTTTGTCAGGGGAGGTTGAGGTTGGTAGAGGGTATTAAAAAGATGAACTTTGCTTCATTAACTCAAAAATATATATTACTTTTCATGTCCCTGACTATGCTAATGACTAAAATTACTCTAACTCCACCAAAATATGACATTTAGAAACACCAGGAAAGTAAATAGAAATGATGAACACTCTTCAGTATCGAGGTGCTGATGGGGAGGCAATTTTGAAAGATCTAACTCTTAATCATTTTATTAATGTCATATCTAGAGAAGACACCACAATTTTGGCATAAAAAATTTGGGATTCCAGAACAGCTAATTACTTTTGAACCTGTAGGATGAAATACTAATTATTGACCTGAGCTTGTTCAAGGAAACAGCTACAGATGACAGTACAAAGAGATTACTGACACTTAGCATTCTCTACTTTTCCCCCACAGGCTGGTTAATGGCATGGAAACCCCCCAGAAATTATATATTGGGCTATACTATAAAAAAATAAAGGATTTACTCTTCCAGGCTGCTGGGAGATAGCTAAAATAATGGACATCTGAGGATTCCAGCACTTATTGGAAGAGATAAAATGGAGGTTGAGTAGGTTCCAAAGTGTAAGATAGGAACGTTCCTTGAAAAAAAGAGGATTTTCTTGCCTTTGCCTGCAACTAGTGATGACTTTTTATTTTCTTCATAATTTCAATGGCCCAGCCACCCATGAATGGAAATATTTTTTGAACCATTGAACCTAAGGAAAATATTATAAATTCTGTTACATCACGTTTGCAATTGCTATATTGAGCCTATTGAGCCTTTTAATTTTATAGTATTTATTTCCACTAGGTTCAATTAAAGCTGGTGCAAGACCTAGGAATATATAGTGGAACTGTAAAAGAGCAAGTGGAGGGAACACTTGTTACTAAAACACAGAATACAACAAACAAAACATAGATGCATTTCAGGACACTTTGGGGAAATATAGGATCCGTAGTTATCACAAATTTAAAGTAAGTTTCTTTTTTCAACTTCTAATTTCTCTTTTGAAGAAAAGAACTGTGCTCATGGACTGTAAGATTTATAGCTACTATTTCTTGCTACTACTGTTTTGTATCCTTTCACTATATGTCATTTGCAGATTATGTTCTTGTCCTTTTCCTTGTACAAAGAAGCAATACAGGAGATATAGGGATGAAATGAAACATGCTTTATAAATCATGTGTGAGATCATCATTACTCTGGAGAACTTGCTTACATTAATATCGCACTTTAATACTGATGTTGGATATTCTCCTTCTCTTCTCGCCCTCTGCACCCTCTTCAGCATTCCCACAGATGAGACAGTGGAAAGGGGCAAGCCTCTTTCTTTTGTTTATTACTTTATCTTTTTGTTTATCAGCAGTTTCCCATCCTTACACAAAGTCATGATTATTTTATTTGGATTTGCAGTATAATGGGGAAATATTTTTGTTCTACAATGTATAAATGCACACATTTTAATAAAACTCCCTTTTTGAATTAACATCAAAGCAAAAAAGTCAAAAGAATCTTAGACCTTCTGAAGAAACCTTTCCTTTTAGAAAACAAGCACAATTTTCCAAAATATTTCTAGTTGCCCCTTTAAAGTAGCCTAAAATGAGGGGAGTTACACCCAATATCTTTGCCCTTTGTCACCAAAATTATTCATCTGCCACATAAGGAATTAGGATTACACAAATTTCTGGCTGCTCCTATGTACTGTGCTATTCAGATGGCTGATGGTATTTTAACTCATCAGTGGTGATCTGGGCAGAAGCTTCACAAAAACACAAACACACCAGTGATACCCACTGATGATTTGTTTCCACTGACACTTCTCTCTGGGTATAAAAAAAGAGGCGAAAAAAGACGTCTTGAGAAAAAATGGCAGTTGATGACATCTCAGAAAAAAAAAGATCTTTTGGTGAATGCAATGAAACATAAACATTTTATGGGCATTAGCTAAAGAGACTATATCATAAACAAATTACCAGATTTTTAGGCAGAATAGACCTTTTTTTTTCTGTTTTAATTTAATAATATGAATCACCACTGCAAAACATTACAGGAATTTGTGACATTTAATAAGGCAACACAGAGAACATAATTTAATATTCACCCTTATAATTTAAAGTGACTTCTAAAGAAAGAATCAGCAGCATGGGAAGACTGTATATGCACTGTATATGTACTGGCTCTGATTTCATATACTTAATAATATTACATATGTTGACAAAAGGAGAAATATTCCCAAACGTACTGTAAGTCACTACCTTCAATTAAGTACTAAATTTCACCTGTCATACAGTGGTCAATAAAAGCTTGAACACTTATGAGGGAAAGCAGAGGATAGTTCTACAAATTGCTTTCTTGATGATAGTTCTGTCTTAAAGATTTCAGATATTTATTTCTAGGCCTATGTTAGCTTTGAAGGTGAGCCAGCACAGGAGTTTGTGATTCCATGATATTGCAAACCAGTGAAACACTGGAGCGTAAAACAAGGGAAGAGACCTGTTTGGATGAAAAAGAAACACTCCTGACATTACTCAAACATGAGTAGGAGATACACAGAAGCAGGGTACAGGCCACCTGGAATGAATATAGAGACGTTTTCAAAGTAGAAATAAAACAAGAAAAACAGAGGCTCATTTGGAATTAAATCTGGCCATGGCTGTCAAGGACAGCCAGAAGAGCTTCTTCAAGTACACCAATATCAAAAGGAAAACTAAGGATAATTAATAAATGAAGAGAGACCTGGTGTCGGTGGATGCAGAGAAGGCAGAGTTACTGAGCACCTTCTTTGCATTAGTTTCATTGGCAAGACCTGCCCCCAGGAATCTGACCCAGGTGAGCAGGGTAAAGGAACAAGGAGGAGGGGACCAGTGCTTTGGGCTACAGTTTGTGTCTGGTCTATCTGCTCACCAGTGACTATCCTGAATACTTCGTGCAAGACATCACTGGCATCAAGATTCTCCTTGGAGACAACAGATTTATTTTTTTCTCTCCAGTGTCATGCATTTGTCCAAGCACCTCTCCTAAAATTTGGTGCCAATGTAATCCTATGCAGGCAGAAGATTAAATTTTGAAATTAGATACTGAGACAATATCTTTTTTTAAATTATGAGTTTTACAGAGGAACATAAATACATCCTTTCTACATATTTTTAACTGAGACTCTTCAATTTCCTTATGTGATTTTGCGAAACAGTGACCACATCTGTTCCTCAGGATTCTTTTATTAAGTGGGTGGGTTTTCAGGGGATTTTTTTGGAACGCAGACACTATATTCTAAATTTAAAAAGGAATTAATAGTTTCTGTAGGTCACTTGATCTCTCTGCATTTTTTTCCCAGCCATAAAACTAGTTTATATTCTTTATCTGCTTCATAAAAATGGATTGTGTAATACATAATTTTAGTCCAGTGAAGCAGAAATCACAAATCTCTTATGTACTTTTTTTAATAGTCCAACATTTCTAATCCTGTGATGGCAGAGCACAAATGAAGTTGCAAGGGGGAGGAATTCTTTACAGATGAAGAAATGGCAAATTTACAAAAGATAATAATATGATCCTTTCCTGGCAGAAGACATGAATGAGAAAAACCATGTGATCTCTCTACATCTTGTAGCCATTGAATCCTCAATAATATGTATTTAGGCAAATCTAGGAAGTATATGTCACACGTGTGCATAAGAAAGTTAATAACCCACTCACATGCAAAATTCTTAAGACTAGGTATTGCTGCTATGTAATCTGTACAGCTATAAAACATATGTAGCTGAATTAGTTTTGCAAATATTGAAAAAACAGCTTCTGTGCCTTGCAAATTTCTGCCTTAGAATAGTCTCCAAAATCTCCCTTTCTTCTGAGCTGGGAGAGAGAAATGTTTATGATGCCATGAAAAGAAGTGATCTGCTTCAATAGAGTTAATAATAATTTTATTATAATACCAGTACCTTTCTGCCACAAATCTTCAATGAAGTATTATTAGAAATTATATCAGATTCTACATAATCTGTGTTTCTACAGACTAGATTATCACCATGGTCTGGGTTTATAATATTTATCTTTCACAAGTAACAACAAATAATGTCTTAAACAACCCTGTATGACGTTCCAGAGAACACAAGTAAGAACTCGGTTTTTGCAGGAATTAGTTCAGCATCTATTGCTTTCAACAATAAAAAAAGAAAATGTTTACTTCACAAAGATATGTTTCTTTCCCTTGCACAAAAAACAGAAAAAGAAAGTAAAACAAAGACCATGAAGCAATGAGCAGAAATTATAGTTGATTGGAAAACTGGTGTTTTGTTTGATACAGAAAACCCTTTATTTTCTCAAACTGGCAGGGAGTATTCATTATAATGACCAAGAAATATCAAGAGTTTGCACAAAAGATTTTCTCTTGGTTACATAACCAGTCACACGTGTAAATTTTCTGGGTATAATTTTTTGGCTAGTCTCTAATGCTACTAATATTTTTGTCGCCTTTGTTCAAAATCAATGAGCACTATGGATGCATTAAAAAGTTAAATTGTCTTTATAGAAACATTGAACCTCTTCAGATAAATAATGTCAGCATATCACTGTTTTCAGGAGTATTTGAGTGACTGAGACATTTATTACCTGAAAATACACTGCTAATTTAAATCACAACAGCTTGTATTGCAGGTACCCACAGTCTTTCATTTCAGGCCACTTATACTACATGAATAAGCAAAATGGCTTAGTGTATTTTAAAGCAGCTAAAAATCCTCTTTTACATTTTACATGAATGAATATAAACTTTATAAGGCCTAAGGGGGCAAAAAACCTGCCAATCACTGAATAAATGTTTAAAGCTCATCTTATTGTTTTGCAGCTGTTGCCCTTTGCTGAAGGATATTTCCTGTGCTGCAGACACTGAATAACAGCGATTCATTTTAAGAATGTAATTAGAAACACATCTGTTGTTCTAGAACCTTTAGATTGAGCAAGTCCTCTGTAAACCAGACAGAAAGATTTTTAAAAAAGCATTTTCAGCATACTTAATCGATCTGCTTTGCACCACCCTATTACATAAAAAAAACCCAAAAAACAAAACAACAATTAAGTATCCAGATTTCTGTTTTGATCCCACAACATGTATGACCTAGCAACCAGTGTTTGATTCATTTCACTGAGCTCTGGAAACAAACAAGCAAATTCTTTTCTAGATGGTTTATTCCTCTGGGCCCTCAAAAACACAAGAAGCCTTTGGCTAGATGGTATGAGTTATAGAATCATGTCCTTCACCTTCTTGGAATTTCAAATTAATGGTAAAAGAACAATGTGCATCTTGAATTTTAATCCAGGAAGTCTCAAGTTTTGACAATCTCTTCACAGGCAAGCGCAAGCTTTAGCTAAGACTGGAGTTTATTTCAGTTAGTCTCACCTTTTATTCTGTCACTGGGTAGAACAGTACTCCATCAGTTAAACCACAATAATTAGTAAATAGAGGATGAGTATGAGCAGCTTCCTAACATGTCAGCTGCTGTATTTGCCATGCAGCATATACCTACTTTAGTGGACACAACTCTGATCCAGTTTAATGACACAAGCTAGCTTCAAAGGCTTGACTGGTAGAACAAGATGATGTATGACTGAAACTTGGACACTCTTCTGTACAGAAGGTGGGCGCTGCAAGACAAATTGTAAGGTAGAAAGAATCTAAGTGATCTGAGTCTTCCTAATCTAACATCTTCAGTTTAATGCACCATTACATGTACTAGTGTATCTTGGATTTCTCTTTGTGTTGGTGCCCTTCAAATAGCACAACATTGGTAATGAAAATGAACAAACATGAAAATCTACAGTGTTATTTTCACTTCTTAGCCATTAATTATGTTCATTCTGGTGACTCTTCAGGTACTCTCCAGGTAAACAATGATAAGAATCCAGTTTAAGATAAGAACTTAAACTTATCTTAAGAGATAAGACACTAGAGATAAGAAACAACACACTCATGAGCTTAGTGGTTTCTCTTTTCAACAATGTACTAGTTAAAACAATCTCATTAAAACCTTGTTATTTTAAATTCAACCCCTAAAAATCCACCATTACCAAAATTTGTCTAAGAAAGTAAGGGTCCTGGTACATCTAATTAATGATCCCGATTTAGAAAAGGATATCAATGAAACAAGAAAAACTGTCTCAGAAAATTAATGTGCTGTCGAGGCATAACTAAAAAAAAAAATAGCCTTTGGGTTGTGACAAATCCTTTGTTTTCACTGTTTAAGATGCCAGTTAATCCACAAGTAACTAAAGATTCTCTTGTTGACTAAAAGTACCAGTATAGTGCTTTAGGTATTAGAGGTTTGCTCACAGATATTGTTAGACAGTTTTTTAAACTCTGAGGTCCTCCAAATGTATATGACTTAGGGTTGATAGTCACAGAATTATTTTTCATAAAGTGATATGTTAATGAGGTCTGTTTATACTTCCTTTATGATACTTGATGGGAACGTAGCTAAAAAAAATCTAAATAAGTAACAAATAGCTTGCAAAGAGTTTAAAAATATTATTTTTCTGCTATTAAAAAAAATCAATCTTAATGTAATGTGATAAAGAATTTTTAATGTTTTTTTTTTTAAAGTCAAACTACTTTACCATGAATGCATAAACTTTTTTTCTACACTCTTTTATCTAGTAATTCAGGTGCCACTGATATTTCACCAAGTCAAGATAGTGAGTTTGTGCATTTATTACTCCTCAAAATTTATAAATAAAACAAAGGTATTTTGAAATAGTTTGGTGAGGGATTTTCCTGTGAAAATCCAGAGAAGTCTGCAGTCTATTCACTATTAATATTACTTCAGAGTAGAAGGGAATAGCCAGCCAATAGATGAAAACTTGTATTAGTTGCAATATGATAAATATTGCAATATGTAACAAAGCATTCATGATTTTTTATGTAGGTGCTGACATTCAAATACTTCAGATACTGCTTACTATTTTGCCCACCACCTTTTCTTGCCTCTCTCCTGACAGTCACACTGTTGACGTTCTGTTTTCATACAATTTGGTGTTTTTAATATGTCTTTAACATGGGTCTACTTTTTTTCAGTGGCTTCAAATACAGTACCATTATCAAATTTGTTTTTTGGCCTGTGGGTCCCAAAGACAAAAGAAGCTAACTAAATGGTCCCTGTGTAAATATCAGTGTCTCCTTTGTAAGATTTGGTCTCTTTAAGTGCTTAAATGAGAGAATGTGAGTCACCAGAGGAAAATGATTCATGACTACCGACTACAGTAACTCCTGTAGGGTATTACAAAGACATCTGGTTATCCTGCAGATTGGGGTGTAAGAGAAAATCCTGAATATTATAAAGGTGCTCGGTTGAGCATCTATTCACTCCCCAAAACACTCCCATGAGCAATGTTACCTAAGTGCATAACTCTTTAGACCACATAAAGTTTAGGTAAACAAATACGCATTTTTTCTTTCAAATCATACACACACAGACTCTAAAATCTACAAGAAACATGCTTAATTGTTTATCCACTGAAAATTAAAAAAGAAAATAAGAAAGAGCAGTATTAAATAACTTCTTAATAACTCAAGTATTATTTTTGCCATTTGCTGAGCATGAAAGGAGTATTTCTATAGAGTCAGTGGAAATAGATATTTTCTATTCCTCCAAGTGCAAACTTTACAACATTAAGTGTGCTAGATAAGGGATTAATCCACAATTTTATGCACACGTCACCAGCAGGGATGAGCTGATGTTCTAGGAATCCATCTGTGGAGATCAGACAGTAAACATGGCTCATTGTGCCTTCAGACATCTTACTATTTTTGTGCTGGTGCTGTATAATTTATCAGTGTTTACTATTGTTGCATTGTAGTGAAATTAAGGGTCCATCTCTGCTTTAAAACATGCATTAGGTCAAAGGGAACATATTTGCTTCCTGCAGTCACTATCTTATGAGGTTACAGAACAAATGAAAAAATAAAAAGGGTTGCTTTTTTTTTTTAACTTGCTATCTACACCACAGATTTGAAGGTTAGGAACCTTCTGGTTTCATGCATTTGGCAATCCAGCAAAGCAAAAAAAAAAAAGAAAAAAATTATTATATACATTTATAGCACAGCTGAGACAGATTAGGAGCATCAGTCACCATCCAATTAATAGATATCAGCAACTTTTGTTTCTTCATCCTTTATTTCTTCATGAATTTTTAGCAAACAGAAAGCAAGAATTGTTATTAGATGTTTACACTAGAAGTGCAAACTGACAACGTATGATCAGTTTCAGCTGTTTGTAGGGACTCTTCCTTTTTGAGTTAACACAATGCTATGGAGTATCTCAGAGAAGCAATCAGAATGCAAGCAAATACCACAAGATCTGGTAGCAATGGGTAGTTTTGAAGTAATCACTAGTCAAAATACATATTTTCTTCTTTGGACTGATTTCCCTCTAGAAATGTGCATTTCAAAAAACTTCTTAAAAAAAGAATGACCTGCTTGCTTCTACTGCTCCTAGACCAACTAAATTTCCATAGGAGGCTTAGAAGAATGCCTTCCATGACCTGCTACCCCAGGATGCGTGAATCCATCTGCCTCAATTAACTCTAATTGAAGGGAAATCTCAGAACTTCCTTCTTCGTCCAGTTTCCTGGGTAGTAAAGATTATAAGAAAATCCAAACTCTTTGCATAAAAGTTTAAAATAAAGGTATTATGATAAAAAGCAAGGGCTTTTAACTATTTCACTTACTGAGCATCATTGCCCCTCAGAGACTTTTCTCTGAGATAAAGCTGCCAATCCTCCCCTTTAACTTCAAAGAGCTTTTCTCTCCCTTAGATATAAATAGATCACTGCAGACACCCGGAGAGATAGAAAACCATCCACCTGTAAAGATTTGCAGCAGAGAAAGCCTGAAACTCACCTTTCTGAAGGCCCCCTTTCCTCATTCCACCAAAGGGCCAGGTCTTTCTCCATATGATAAGGCAGACTACTGTATTACACTTCTGTTTCTAGTAGGTTTTCAGTCAGCTGCAGCCTTACCCGAGTCACAAATCTCCCCTGCACAAACCCTGCAAGCCTCCTTTCTTGCTTAGCAGTGCTTTATTGTGAGCAGGTGGAGTAACCTTCTTGCAGTTGGTAATAACTCCATTTAACACATATAAGTGAAACCCAAATTTTCTTATTCTGATATAGTGCCAGGCTTCTAGATATTTATTTTTGAGGGTGATAGTATTTTTCTTATTGAGCAATAAAAATATATCCAGTATGCTTGCTTGTTGCTGCTCACGCTGTCAGTTATCTATCTTGATCACTTGGTGTCTTAGTTTCCATCTTTTTCACAAGGTTGTCAATTTTCTTCCTGTTCAGCAAATTTCTATATTAAACTTACCTAGGAAGAAGTGATTGCAGTTCTTCACTGTCAAGACTGTGTGGGTAACTAGTGTGGTTTTTTTTTATGTTTCATTTTTCATGGCAGGGTTATATATGTGCATATAACCACTAAATATTTTCTCTATCATAAGCTAAAAAACATCCTGACTTTGGAAAATGGCCTCATATGGAGCAGAAAGCTACTTATTTCCATAACTGCAGGATAGCAGTTGTTTTGTTTGTTCTTTGGCATAGGAAGCCTGAAAATAGTATTTATTAGTGCTAGGACTGTATGCATCTTTCCAGAATATATCTCATTATAACTCTACTCTGGTAAGCAGCTTACACCCAAATTTACCATAATTTGAAATATAAACCTATTCTGATAATGTTGCTCAGTGTTGCATAATCCTAAATTCAGAAATTCATAGTAATTATGATTGCAACAGATGTTTATAACTTACAAAAATACTGAATTATGTTATTTTTCCTAAATTGTTCTATTCTAACAGTTAGACAACTGTTCACCAGTTCATGCATAATTTTTCTTGCATTTCAGAAAAGTCAATCCTAGAAATCTTAACTCAATATAGGTAACTAAATATTGAAAATAATCCTACATTTCCTGTGAAGGCATCTTTTAAATATCTTTGGACAAGTTATAAACATTAAGTTTTCAGTGCAAGTGATGGAAGCTGAAGCAAACAGAGGATACAAATCTGCCTTGCTTATGCATACCTGAAACCTAGAAAAGGTCCTACATACCTTGTCTTACTTGGATGCCCTGTTAAGAGAGAACTGTATCAACAACTTCTTTGAGTCCACTGCCCAGTTTTCATAAGGGAATTTGCAACCACTTGGGGTTCAGGTTTGTTATTAAAAGGAAGTAAAAAAACCAGCCATCTTTCAGAATGACAGAACTGTTCTTGCTTATTGTAATTTCAAAGTAAAATTGCTGTTCTTTCTACTTCTGCAGTGGGGGAATGTAAAGAGTGCATAACTATCATTTTAAAGCCAGGAAAATATTTGTGTATCACAAGTCTATGGACTCAACTCAGCCACAAGAAATCACATAAAAAATAAGAAGGTATTTTAGGACTTCAAGTTCCTAGAACAAAATCTTTGTCTTACTGAATTGATGGCAAAATTCCTGCAGATTGCAACTGAACGTGACTCTCTGGGACCCCTCACTGTGTGGGCTTTCTGTGCTAACCATAAGGCCACGTGTCGTACTTCATTCCAAAAATACCTGCATAATTCTCTCAGCTGTAATTGTTTGGAAGGTGAAAATCCATATTGTCCCTTATATCAAACATTCTTGTCTTAGTTTTAAGCCCAGCTGTAGATAAAACACCATGCACCTCCTTGCTCAACAACTCCCCAACCCAGTGGAATGGGAAGGAGAGTCAAAGTAAAACTTATCTGTTGCCATAAGAACAGTTTAATAATTGAAAATAAAGCAAAATATAATAAAAATGGTTAATAATAACAACAATAACAATAACGATAATGATAACGATAATAACAATAACAATAACAATAACAATAACAATAACAATAACAATTATTATTGGTTTTGTTGTTATTATTATTATTATTATTATTATTATTATTGGAGAACAAGTGAGGTATAATGCAATTGCTCACCACCCACTGACTGGTACCAGACCCCCCTTCCTGAACTCAGATTGGCCTTGATTCTGGGTGACCCCCCCCCGCCCAGGTTATGCACTGGGCATGACATTTTGTGGTTTGGAATATCCCTTTGGTTAGTTTGCAGCACATTTCCTGCTATACTCTCTCCCAGTTTCTTTTGCAGACCTCCTCACTTGGCAAAGCATGAGACAAGGAGGGAAAATAAAGGGAGGGAAAAAAGAAGGGAAAAAATTACTTGGGATAAACATGACTTAGCAAAAAACCGAAACATCAGTGTGTTATCAACATCATTCTCTTTCTAAATCCAAAACACAGCACTGTGACAGCTACTGAGAAGAAATTAACTCTACCCCAGCTGAAACCAGGACACTTCTCTTGCAGCAGTTCATTGGCAAAATCTGATCAGAAACACATCTGTCTTTCCCAGATCCCTTTTTCTGTAAGTGATCATAAACCAAAATATTCCACAGTAATTTACTCAATCCTATTCTCTCTGCAAAATATATTCAGAGTCCAAAGAAGAAAATGTCTTATTAATTCCGTAGCAAATTTTTTTTAGCTTTTTTTTTTAAACTGTGTCAATCACATTCAAATTGTAAACATAAAATATTTGGAAAAAGAATCCTACTGAACGAGTCTATTTATGAAGAGAGAACCATCAAATTCAGTGATGTTTCAGCAGAAATTTCTATCAACATATGGCTTAGAGAAGCCAAATCAAAGGCCCCTAAAATCCCTGATTTTGGATGGAAAAACGCCAGGTAGAGACAATTGTCACAAGAACCTTCAAATGGGTAAGAAAACAGTGAGGAACAGACAAAATTAATATTTGTTTCTTTTAAAAGGCCATGAGTAACAGCAAGCCCACAAATTTTCCTGGAAAAGCAGAAAACACCTGCAGATCTTAAAATGTTTACAGAAGACTCAAGTACAGTTTTAGATGTAGACTACACACTAAGCAAATTCTCCCTTTCTTTTGTGGCATTTTGGCTCCTGGACAGCCTTGGAGAAAATTGCCTTGTTTTTTGAACTGGGGGTGCTATGGTATATTCTTCCAATGAGACTTCCTCTATTTCAGATATGAAAGAAATGGTTTTACTAGAACATTTTAAAACCTAAAATTAGATACATCTAGGGATGTACAGTTATTACAGATGCAATCACCGTGGAGGAAAAGAATGACTAAATATGAAGGTAAACATAATGCAGGAGTGTGCTTCTCAACATCAACTTTCATGAGCAAATATCTTATAAGTTCCACATACTGAGCTCAATTAAGTATCCTATTCAGGACGTGGGCAAAAAAGTGAAATGGAGCAGGAAAATGAGGGCACTGATAATGTTGGGCAAAAAGAAACGTAGTAGTCAACCAGTGATAAAGTGCTAGTGGTCTGTCTTCTTTTGATCTCAACTAGATTGACCCTTCATCCTGTCATTACCTCAGTTAATTGCCAACAGTCAGTTTAGTCAGCACATACAAATTGTAAATAAATTGTAGGGTAAGAGTCATTCTTTTCTCTATTTCTAATGAGCTTGATACAGAGAAGACTCATGTGCCTGCTGCCATAGTTCTAGGTCAAAGCACATTTAATATAGATCAGCTATAAGGGCTGGAGGCTGTTTGGAGAGAGTATATGAAATTCTCACCAGACACAAAGAACATTATTCTGTTTCCACATCCAGTTATTCACCACTCAGTGGAGAATGTTCTTGGAAAAAACCTCTACATACAGAAATTTTGCTGATGTGGAGATGTGTTTAGATTTTTAACTTCTTAGTTCCGGAAAAGAATGTACTAATATTTGGGCATGTACTTTAGAACCTTGCATTTTGAAAACTTTTTTTTTTTTTTTTTAAACTTGCAAAACATGATGCAAAAAACCACACGGGCAAATCTATAGAGAATATTTTAAATTTGCAATTTATTTTCATTTGCTCTAAGAATGCTTTCATGAATTTGAATGTTAAGTGTTCTCAGAGGTTTTATGCTTCTTGCTGCCTTCTCATGACAAAAGCTGTTTACAACAGAGTTTCTTCAGCTTTCCTTCGCTGATTAATGAGAAACCAATCTACCACCCACACATAGATACAGATGGTCAACACATTATGTTTATGGGAAAAGAAAATTATCAGCAGTCTTCAACTGGATTGTCTAAGGATCTAAATTCTACTGTTTGAGTACTGTGTTACTATCATGAAAGATTGCAAGTAACTTGCTGAAACAAGGTAGATGATCATATCAGAATAATTAATGAGATGCATTCTGTAACGTCTGTTTACATAATTTCATATATAATTGGTCAGATACAATTGGTAGAACGAATTTCCACTTGTCTTTCTTTAAACAAAATTGTTCAGGAAATCCAGATGTTAAGCATTCTTCACAATGTGTAGGATTTTGTCATGAATACACATTTGATATACAAAAGATGATAAAGTTAGTACTGTCTTTCAAAATATGTATGAATATCTATTTTGATTTGCTACACACTTATTACTGACAACTGAACAGTTAGACAAGATAATTTGTTTCCCTTTTCACTTGATTTAAGTCACCTACAGTATCAGGTTTCACCAAAAATTATAGCCACTTCTTCATCTAATAGTTATTATCAAATTGCACATTATGACCGAATTTTCAATTACCTTAACAATGAAAAGGGCACTAAACAGTGAACAGTGAGTAGAGTGGGGGGGAAAAAAAAAAAAAAAAAAAGAAGAAATTTATTTAGAAGCTGAAGTATAAACTGAATTATTTTGATTAAGGAGGTTTTGTGTGGGTACTGTGAGAGCTATTCCTGGGTCTGCTCCTTGTACCTCGACAAGAATTATCAATTTTACTATTTTCTTGCTCCATATGTTTTGTTCACCCTGTTTACAGGCCTTAGGAAGAATATTCTCAGATTTTATCTTTATCTTGCACTTTATCTTGCCAATGGTCATTGTTTTAATAATATTAATATCTCATTTTTGATAAAAACGAAAGTATGATTGCTTAACTGGATTCTGAAACGTGTACCTAATTTTCTAAATCTAAAGCATTTTTGTGGCTTCCTAGAGTGTCACAGTCACTGAATGGCTTTTTAACACTATCCAAATTTATACCAAATGCATTTATACCAAATGTTTGAGATGCCAGCAATTTCCTATGTGAGCTGGAGAGGTATCTTCAAATACATGAGCTGGAATTAAACAGCATTCCTGATGAACAGGATCAAATTTGAAATGTAAGTCATCAGTCTTTATCTGAAACTTTGCTGCTTGGTGTTTGGGAAATTCTGATAAAGGATCTGTTCAGTGATCTAGGGCTTCACAGATTGTAAAAGTGAACACTCAATCATCAAATTATCAAATTTTCAAAACTTTCTTTCCTTTTCCTTGCAGGCACCAAACACACAAAACATAGGCCTGCAACATGAACTTTACACAGGTAGTAGACTTCAGTCTAGTAAATACTCTCATACCTTTGGAATCTATATCTCTATGTGCTACATAGGCGTTTATCACTTTCTTCTTTTTATGCAGTCTATGACTTTTTACTGATTTATTCTGTATATGTATTTTATTTTTTCCCTCCCATTTTTTTTTCTAAATTGAATCATGTTTTTTTACCAATTTCTTGGCACTGAGTCCTACTACCAATACGAAAAAGAATTTTCCTTCCCCTCCCGCCATCCTTACCTGTTCCAGTGCTGTTGCCAGTTATAGGACATTCCTCTCATTTCAGAGCCTATTTTCTTCGTCTCCCACAGAACTGACCACACCTCATGAGAGCTCTTTATGGATCTAGAGGTTTTAAAAGTCTGCCTCTGCCTCTTTCTTTCCCCTACCTGTTGCTGCTCTCTGAACTGTAGTGTTATTTGGGGTCTTTCACAATACAGACTGCATAGTAATTAGTATCCCAGTCACAACACATGTCCATAGGGGAACACTGAAAGAATATACTTTTTTCTTTAAAATAAATTAATGAGCTCATTTATAAATCACTTTAACAAGAGAGATGAGGAGAGAGTGGAAAAATGGAGAACAAGCAAAAGTCAACTGTTTATGCTTTTCAAATCTCAGGAGAGCAAAACAAGAAAAAATCACTTCCATGTTTTTGAATACTTTCTTAGTCTCCAGCAAAGAAGCAATGAGTGCACACATATACTATCTGTCTTCTCTGTGTAATGAATAGATAACTATGAAGCCACTCACTGATCGCAGTAGCAGGCTTTTTATTGTGGCAGAACTGTAGGGACCCTGGGGCATTCTGTCACTGTCAAAACTCTTAAGCACTTTAGTCTCCAAAGGCTTGAAAGCTCAGGCCTCTCTCTTGCAGACACAAAGACTTGGGACCACTAAAAGAAACAATAGATCAAACTTTAGCAAGAGAAGAATATGTCAAGAGACAAGGCAAGGATGGAAACTTTTTATAATATCATGTGAAAACTATCAAGACTCTCTGAAAGACATTGTTTTGTTTTATTATGATGCTTCGTCAAAACCAAAATTCCATTGTGCAATTCGAGCTTCATACAGTCTCTGAAGAAAAGTCATCCAAATATATAAATGAGCAAGAATTAAGCTGTGTCACATCTCTGTGTATTAAGTATAAGAAACACAGGGGGGTTCTATTTGATTTAATTTTCCTTTAAGAAATTTTTCATCCTGGCATATAATCCTTTATGAGTGTTCTGATTTTGTATTATGAGTATTATGGTTCTGTGGATAAAATTCACATCTTATTAGATAAAACCAACAAAATACAGGAAGCTTAAAATGACTGAAGACAATGGCCATCCTCTCCCCTACCCCTAAAATAGATGTTCTTCATTGTGTAATTTTGAAACTGAAGCAAAAAAGTTTATGGGAATTAATTTAGAGATGCATGATCCAGTTGTGCAAGTGGAGTACACAAACATGGAAGCTGAAGGAATTTTTATTTGCAGAAGGAAAGGTTTATTTTTCAAGACAGTGAATTCTGCTTTCTGAACTCCCAGTGTTTTTAGTCTCAAATAGTGAACGTTCATAATGTGCGTTGAGATCCTTCAATAAAACAGTGTGTCGCTGTCTACAAAACCTGATACTTGAGTCAACCACTTCACCACATTGATCCGTATCTTAATGGTTAAACCTTTACCAGAACTTATTGCAGTTCCAGACCTTATAAAATCTTCACAGTTCTCCACAGTCTGGCATGTTATTCAGTCTCAGAAGAATGTTAGTAGCCAATATATTTCCCCTGGCTTGTATATTAAATTTTGGCTTGAAGAAAATTCCCTTTCCATTTAAGTTTAAAAATTTTAAAATATTCAGGCCATTTTGCATTTTCTTAAACTTCAACTTTAATTTTCATCCTTTGCTTAAAAATTTGCAAATATAAAGAATACCTTTTCTTTTTAATTCTTTCCCTTGGAAATCTATAAAGGATTTTGAGGCTGAGAATGTGGCAAAGCAAGCCCATCCTCCCACGAAATACGTGTTTCTATAAGGTTTGACTGCCAAGAAATTGTTTCCTGCCAAGCGAGATTCACCACCACTCCCAAGGGGTGGAGCTCTCTCTGGTTTCCATTTCAGCTGAATTAGCCATATCTGCTAATTCTGTCTAAGCTCTTCCAGAACCTACAGGAAAGCTAAGAGAGTTAAAAGGATGTCTGGAGGGTGTTTGAAAATGAAATAATCTTTTTGCTTCTGGGGGTTTTAAAACAAGAAACATATAAACAAGTAGAAATATTCAACTCCTTATAATCAAAATTCACTATTGTTTCAACTGCCTCATTTTCTGAGTTTTTATTTGACACATTTCTGTAAGTTAGCCATACTTCTTTATTTTTTCTCAGCTTCATCTCCTATTCTTTTTTACGTGGTACACTGTGTCTTATCTGAAAATTTAGATCATGCATTAAGAGAGAGTGAGCACCAAAAATGTTAAGGACACAGTGTTTCAGAACTATAGAGTATTGTACATATTTATATCTTGTGATTTTCCTTTTGGACAGAAGCAAAGCTTTAGAATGTGCATCTGGCAAACACATGGCATTGTGATAAAAGCATCAAAGAGAAAAGATGTAAAATAGATTCTAAACAAAGCTATTTTTGGTTATATCAGTTGCCTAAAGTGAAAATCAGGAACAGGAAAATCATAACGGTGTGCAATTTTGGCTATAAGGATATAAAGATATTGGAGACTGTCCAAAGGAGGACTACAAAGATGATGAAGGGTCTGGAGGTGATGCCACAGGAATGGCTGGGGTCACTTGGTTTGTTCAGCCTTGAGAGGAGACTGACAGGAGACATAATTTCAGTCTACAACTTCCTCATGAGGAGAAGAGGATGGGCAGGCACGGATCTCTTCTCTGTGGTGTGTTGAAATTGTTGGATATTGTGCATCTCCCTCATTTTCTACACCACACTGAAAAAAGCTTTCTCTTCACTAAAGGAGAAAAATATGATCCTTAATTTTGGTAGAACTACCATGTTTACACTCCGCAATGTCTTTTCTTGTATTTCTATACTTTTCTCTGCTCCATTATTCAAATCCAACATGTCTTATAGGTCAGGATGTACTGAACACTTACTCATGTTCTTTAGAATTCAGTGATTATCATTTCCTAATACCTTGAGGGAAGTGTCTCCATTTTTCTTTCAAAAATATCATTTGTCAAGGTAAAACTTGCAGTGTCTGTTACTTCCATCTATGCAGTATGAGAGTCAAATTTTTGTTTTAGTATTTTTTGACAGATCTGTACTTGTGCAATATCAAAAATAAGTGTGTGTTTTCTTTGGAACTAAAAGAGATCATTTATCATTATTTTTTCCCTTCTTTGTTTGGTGTAAAAGTGACATAAGAAGTCATTATCAACCATAAGACATTTCTGTCCAATACCCCAGAAACCAGCTCTGTAACACATATTATTCCAATGAATATGTATTTTAAAATGTAAATTTTAACTGAGTAAAAGTATTAAGTCTGTGCTCCACTAGCAGGAATTCTCTCATAATTTCAAAAGTGATTTTTTATGTGTTGTGAATCCTATGTTTTTAATTATTCTATGTCCTTTCAAGAACTCTGGACAGCAATCACTTTCTACATGAAGAGTACATCATTGTTGCTGTCCTATAGCATAGCAATATACCCCTTGCATGTCACTCACAGAAGTTTCAAGTCCTGTAACAGGCCAGCGTGATTTGAAATACCCTCTAGCTGTCTTGTTACTTGTTAGTTTGATATTGTTCCTCCCCTGAGGGGTC
The DNA here is from genome assembly GCA_013399195.1 of Dicrurus megarhynchus. NCBI lineage: Eukaryota > Metazoa > Chordata > Aves > Passeriformes > Dicruridae > Dicrurus > Dicrurus megarhynchus. Next base: position 1,157,215 of record VXAD01005469.1, on the reverse strand, counting down.
TTTATTGGATTATTATCATGTACCTTCTTTCATGATTGGTCAATTCTGTTATCTCTACCTCATGATGTAATCCCTTAAAACTGACTGCCAGAGAGCAAACCGGGGTCTCTCTGCTTTAGCTTCCCTTCAAGCTAACTGGCCCCTGCCCTCTCGAGGGCAGGAGAAAATAAACTTGGAATGCAGCTGACAGAGTTTCCACTCTTTTCTCCGTACCTTCCGCTGCTGGCTACAGCATGCCTACATGCTGTGAGGAGGCGTTGGGCTGCACTGGTAAACTGAGGCACGCAAACCTCAGTTACCATCAATTCAGTCGCTGGTTCACGCGGGCATCGGACCCCGTTAACCTGCGAGCCAGGCTGGGAACAGCCTGGCCGGCAGATATTAACACATCATAAAAAGCCATGCCTGGAGAGATACTCTTAAACATTTCTGCCCATGATGGTTTACACTTTTGGGGGAAGAATCAGCTGCACATAAACTGGTGGGTTTCTGTTGTCAGAAACAAAGAAAAAGCTTAAAAATGTAGAATATGCAGAATTAGCAAGTTCTAGTTTGTACATATCATCAATATGAGAGAGGAAAAAATATAGTTAATTGCACAGATCTCAACAAGTTCTGCAGAGATAAAAATCACATCTAGTATCAACTCTGTCAGTAATTGCTTATTTAAAAAAAGAAAAGGAAAATTTTTAATATGGCTAGGCTACAGATGAGAATAATGCAGAATAATGGCTTGCCTATCTGGTAGTGAAACTAAATAAGTTTTAAGTAAAATTAGGAAACCCAAGTACTAAATTATACTTCTGCCATCTCCTCACCTCCCTTACCCTCCCCTCTTTTCATTTCTTGAAGTGCATGGTTGATAATCTGCTCTTTGACATTCAAGACTAAACAAAAGTTGAGAATTCTTAAAGATGAATGACATCGCTATCAAAGAGTGCTGAGAAGATTTGTGGGTCAAAAAGGTGATCTTCCTTGGAGACATAATAAACTGTTACAGATATCTGGTTATTAAGGTTAGTGCTGGTGATATACTTTTTTAAATAAAATCAAATAATAAAGGAAGCAAAGAAGATTATTCATTGAATTGTAACTCCAGAGAAACTTTTGCACATTAATCACAAGGAAACTCTAATTTTGCTAAGGGTTTCACTGAAAATTTACCATCCTTTACAGTTTGTTAAGTTTTCAGAACTTGGTGAGAAAGTCTCATTAGAATCCATATAATGAACTGTTACTGTGTGTTACTGTATTTTCATTTACTGTCACTCAAAAGATTACTGTTAAACAAAGGTATAATCTCACAGTATTTCCAGTCTAATCAGAAATGGGATAAGTCTGAAACAGAACCCTATTTTTGAGATTAGTCTGAATCATTCAAACTCAGTTGTGTGCTCAAGAAGTTAAAGCTTATTCTCAGAAGGGAGACTGGGTCTCTGCCTGCTGTATTTCTAAGTAGATGAAATTTCTTTCAAGCCCCTCTCTGACAAATTGAGTCCACAAGTCTGTCAGTGAAACTGCCAACAGGGCCAGTGACAGACAAATATATCAAGTGATATTCAGTCTCTGTTTATGCTGCTGCTGTAGGGCCTTTCCTGGTAGATCAGAAAAAAATATTTCACCATTTGTGCAATTGTTTCACTATTACAGAGCAAATATTTCACTATGCAAAATACCAGGAGTGAGAATACCTGAGGTCTGTCTTAGAAATTATTAAGCCTAATGTTTTATTATGTTTTTGAAAATTATTCTTAAGCTGTATTTAGACAATTCCAAAAATTTTACCAGTTTAGTGACCACCTTAGCAAACGTGTGTTTCTGACAAGTACCTTTCCCCAGCCTCTTTCCAGATGGTAGCTCTACATACCTCTCACAAGCTATGACTTTACAAGGACCAGAGAAAGGTTTTCAAAATTGAAGTAGCTTTGAAATCTCTGACAGGTGTATGTCAAAACGACCAAATTTGGGCTAAGCATTAGAAACCCTGGATTTCTGAATAAACTTTTTTGATTAAAAGCAATAAATGCTTGTTTGAACAAGCCAAAACTCTGAATATGTTACAAAGGTATGCTGAGTTAAGAGCAGTCATTTGACTGTCCATTTTGTTTCATAAGGTGGCCAGTTGACAAAGGAGAAGGAAAGAACAAAAAGAAGACAAGAGAAAAAAAAGTTCCATCTAACTGCAGTTACTAATGAACTTAGAAAATGTTCAGGTTTATTAACAGGTATTTGATAACTGTGTCTTAATTTGCTTACATTGAGTTGCAATTCCTTTATTCAATACTGTTATGCTATGTAACCTCAGCTGAAACGGTCATTAAGATCATTTCAGAGGATATATGTAATTATTTCCTGTATTTTATGGCTTACTGACATTCTTGACACTGATTTGAAGGAACCTCTATGCATGTTGCCACATAGATGACTTTTTAAGGCTCTCAGGAAATCTACAGTAGCTACAGAGAATCCATTTAATAGACCTGGCAGCTGTTTCTCTGTATCTAACAACTGAGCTCTTAAAGTTTGATGAAATGTTTGTTGAAGAAGACACGTAGTGTAGCAAGTCTGCTGTCAACAATATTGTGTACTGTACATAATCTAAAGAAAAAATTTATTTTTTAATGCAAGTCAATCTAAGTATGATCTATGTTTTCACATCCAGTTAAACTTAGTGTTTAACTACCTTTATGAATATAAACTAATGTTCTCATGATTTACACAAATTTAGATTCAAATCCCACCAATTCCTATTCCTGTGCATATGATTTTTGTTCTGAGTTATTACATGATAAAGGCATTATGCCTCAGCGTATGATGATGAATAGTCTCACCTTTAACACTGAGCTAGGACCCAAGGCTATTAAACAAAACAGCATGAATAGAAAAGTCACGGAATCTTTCAAAGACAGCCACCACTCCTGACCACTTTACAAGACCTAGATTCCAAACATAGGGCAGGTATTTGAAGGAGTAGGAATTGTCTAATGATTCACCCTAGTTTTTAATATTTGATTTCATATCTCAAGTTAAGTTAATTAGCTGAATGCACGGACCTGGCATGTATTTGAATTCATGTAGTTGCAATGCAAAGAATTTTTTTTTATAATACAGATAATTTTTAGTAGAATTCAGTTGCTTCAGGAATTTGTATAGGCCAGAACCATAAGTAATTTCAAAATGGGATTAGAAAATTCACAGAAAAAACATCCTTTATGGTTCTCCACTGACTGTTAAAGACATCAATCCATTTACAGGTCAAAATTATGACTCTAACTAGGGTTAGTACATCAGAGGAAGGATCACATTAAATACATCCTGTTCAAAAGAGGTGTTCCTAATCCACTAATGACTCCAGTTAGAGACACATTATAAGACAAGGTAACTATTTGATCTAAAAATAATTACACAATATTTTAATTTTTAAAATTGAACTCACTTCTCTGTGCAATTTTGTTTCTAAGAATACTATTTTCTTCCTGTATGTCTTTTCACCCACAAAGAGCATAAACACAAATTTCAGTCAATAATGTTTGGAAAGTGACTCCCTTCCTTCAGAGAAAGTTTAACAGATAAGTAGAAATTATCAGATATCCAGAAACAAAGAGGTTAATAGGAGTATTAAGTAATATAATATTCAGCTATGTTGTTATACAGAATAGATATCTGCTTATCAGGGTAAAGATCAGAATATATTCCAATATCTTCAAAAAGAGATTGAAAATTGTTTTAAACAAAAAAACTGCTTCTAAGTGAGAAATCAAAAAATGAAAAGCTTACATTTCCTGTTAAAGTCAGAAAGAGTAGCCAATTTCATAAAATTAATATATTCATAATTGAACACATACTTGTTTCCAATTTCAAAAGTTGCTCTCAATTTTGGGTAATAAATCTTTTTTCTCCTTCTTATATAAATTATCATGCTGTTATAAAAAATTATATTGCTTTTAGGTGCATGCTCTTTGTTTTGTTCTTTGATCTTAAAGAAAACAAGTTTATAAAAAATATCTTTGGAGTTATTGTAGTGGTGATGTTGCCTCAAAAATATATAGGTGAGTGGCACTTTCAGGTAGGTGATGTAAGTACCACAGAATTTTACATCATAAGCTAGGACCCCAACACACAGATTATTGCCCTTTGGGTAAGGCTTTTCCTAGAAGCGGCAGACTTCACCATCTTAACCTCACAGAGTTAAATGATATTGCATGCACATAAAATTAAAAATCAATATTTTTACATCAAAAGCAATTAAATGGTGAATCTGAAACTTTGCTTTCAGGGTACTGTCCTCCCAGAAAATGTTTTTTTATAGTACTATTCTGATTCTCCATAATTAATTCATCCTGGTAAATTATAATAAAATCTGTTATGCTTCATTTATAAGGTGTCTATATGATTATAAATTGTGACTCTTTTTCATTTGAAAAGCTTTCAAATTTATCTGAGCTTCTCAGAAAGAAGTGGTAGGACAGCAGGTTTTAGGTTGGAGGGTAGAGTACAGAGAAAAAGGAAATCCTTGGGTAGGAAAATTGGAATACAAAGAGCCTGAAAATGAAGAAAGGAAAATGAAACCTAGAAGTACAATATGGGTACTAGAAGAGAGAATTCAAAACCAAAGAAAAACCTAGGAATAAAACAGGGGAACACTCAAGAATGACAATTCTTCTATTTTAACATGAGCCAGCACATCACCAACATACTGCTGAACACCGTCCACACAACAGACCCTTTATACTTGAAGGTATTTCTTACAGACTACAGAAATGCTTTTAAGGCATCAAAAATGGGATCAGCACTGCTTCAAAATCCTACTGGTCCTATCCATCTAGGCATATGCAAAAAAAAAAAAAAGCCAAAGACTAGCTGGATTTATGAAGAGGTTGAAGCACTAGAATCGAGGAAAGATAAGGCTGATATAATAAAAATTGGAAAATTGGAAGCTGACTAGCAGTGACAGCGTGGCCTTGAAGCTTTAACATTTTAACAAACTACATTACAAAAATCCTCATTAGCCTTTAATGTTGCTTGCTTAAAATTGGAATAGGATCATAACTAGGACATGCCTGCACTGCACAAAGGTCCTTGAGCAAGTGCTGACCAAGGCTGGTGCAGCCATACACGGGGGCAGCCCTTGCATTGATAGCATGAGTCCAAAGCCAGGGAGCCACTTATTTTCCTTATCATAAGCATGAGACCTTGGCACAGCAAGGCACTATAACCACAGAAGTGGAAGTACGATTCTCCTGTTTTGTAGCCCTTGTAGTCCTTGATTTGGGACTGGTGACAGAATTCCTCAACAGCCATATATTGTGGTTGAGAAAGCTGCAGACAGAAATTTGGAAAGAGTGGCTATTCAGAGTAGATACGTACAAGAACCAACTCTCTCACTTGTGCACAGCACTGCACAGTTTGGATTTTTGGGGGTTTTTTTGACACATGGCTTCCTGGCATTGTTTGCATAGAAAATGGAACATTTATCATTATTTAAAGCAGGGTAATCACTGGTATGTATGCATAGCTTCTTGAACTTTTAGGGGAAAACAGCAGCTCTGAAACCAAATGATTGGAAGTTTTGTGGGCAGTATCTAATTATACTTTAAAAGTGTAGGATGTGTCAAATGGTGTATTTTTTTGGATTTAGCTTGTATCATATCTATTAGATTTCTGAGGAAAACAATTGTGTTCTGCTTGTAAAAGAAGGTATGTACACGTAGCTTCTAGCAACATAATACAGTAAACTAAGAATTTAAGAACTCTATGCATTCCCATGCTTTTGGGACAAGCTGAAATATCCCTACTACACAGATTATCACAGGCATATAGATGTGGTTTTTATTAGTTTTCTACAGAATAACTTTGTTTGATGTACTCATTGGAAAAAATACATTTGTCATTCCTGCAACCATGTGTTGGTGACATAACAACATATCACTGAGCACAGTGGGCCCAATTGTAAATCATTGCTGCATGAATAACTAGTAAAAAGGGTGTATAGAAAATCTCATCTGCACCATCTGTAGCTTTTTTCCTCCTGTGCATATTTCATTAATAAAATTATATCAGTTTATGCAGAATTTTACTAATTTGACCATATAATTGCCACTAGTTTTTACCAAATGAAAATCGGTTTTAAATAGAAAATTGAATGAATTTGCACAACAAATTCAACACCACTGTCAATGAAGCAGGAGTTTTGATAGCTCTGCCATGAACAGACTGTGGAACTTGTCATATTTATCTGTAATTTGCACTAGAGACTTTCTTTTATCATTTGCTACTGCCAGAATATACTATAATTCCTTCAGAACCATCTAAAAAGAGCAAGTGTCATTCTTCTGAATCAGCAGGTCCTGTTTAAAAGATATAGAGAAGCACCAGGAAGCAAGATACCAGACAGCTCAAAAATGTACATACTATTTTAGGTGATGTTGAGCACAGAATTTAGCATATGCATAAATGCACAAATGACTGCTCAAAATACTGTACTACCTGTTTAACCATCTGAAACTAATACAGTATAAACATGTATTAAAAGGAAATAGCTTCTAGTGTGCTCAGCTATCTGTCTGGAGATTTGCACAAAAGAAAGCATCTTTCATTGAGGAAATTAGGAAATGGATTTGCAAGTGGAATTTTTAATATCAACTAACTCATTACTTTCCCAGCAATCAAATTAATTTGGTACTGCTAAAACACTCTGGACTGGCAAAAACAGGCATCAAAATCCTTCACCAAGTGGATGTAGATATTTTACAACATGTTCCATTTTGCTGCCTTTTTTAGAGATGATGATAATTTTACAGATCATGAAACCATTAATTTTAGCTTTACTTTGCTGGAAGGGCAAAATAAACACCAAATAACACCTTTCAGCCCTCTTTAGCTTTTGATGAGTCTTTTCAGGTGTAAACACTGGTATGTATCATAATGTTCAAACAAAATATTTTAAAAATAACTATAATTATCTTTTGGATAATCTTTGCACTGCATTAGTCCAACTCCCAGCTAAGTCTCAGGGATCAATGTAACAAACTTTTTCAGCTACCTAGTGCTATCCTTGTCTTAGGCTTGTTCAACATAAGCTTTATCTTCAAGAAGCTTTGCTGCTTCTGCAAAAAGGATAGTTTTAGTTTTTCCTAACAGTGCCTGTAAAGATACCAGTTAGTAGCAACTGGGATATTTTTCTCTGGTACAAACTCATATGGGAAGCTGACTGAGTCTGAGCACTTTGCTCTCCAGTTTGTGAAATACCATCTATGCCAATATCAGATTTTAAAGGAGTGGACTATCATTGAGGCCTAAAGAAAAAGGACCCAATTTCCTGCCAAGTACTACCCAGCCATGAATTAATCTAAAATCTGTCCTTTTACAACCTACTGCTAATAACTGTTACCTTATTAAGTAATGATACCATATGGGATGTAAGCCATATGAGAATAAAAATTTTCTCCTAATGTTAGCTCAATATTAAATCAATTTAGAAATTATGTTTATCTTTTGCAGTGTTTTGCTTTTTGAGCAATTTGGCTACGGTTAGTCATTATTTGACACACGTCCAGCTCTTTGTAGCACTGTGTTTGGAATTTACCTGTCTTAAAGACAAAACTGCTCTCTTCATTCTGCACATTTCCCAGGCTTTTTGGCTTTGCTAGAAAAGGCATGTTAAATAAAACACATATGCCATGACCCTCAGTACAGTATTTACTTCAATCTAATTAGTGGTAATATGCAACTGCTAGGATCAGATAATTGGATCTAAATGTGGTAAAGTCCCCAGATAGTCTTTACATACTGCCATTGTTTCTGTAATGGGCTGAGGCAGCACTGGGCCTCCTCAGCTCAGATGTGCAGACATATTTTGTGTTTCTCAGCTCTCGCTGTCAGAGATGATTAGGTGCCAATACAGCTGGAAAGAAGACAAAGAGATTTGGTTTTCAGATGAAAGTTAGAAACTACTGTGCCCTGATATTCTCTACTGACTGAAAGACTGGCATGGATTACCTTATTAAGTACTCATTTGCCTCTCAGTCAAGGAACCTGATAGATTTTTTTACTGTTGGTGAGGAACTAATTTTTGTTTACATTTTTTGTAATGACTCATCTTATGCTCGGGTCTTTTAAGTAAGAACTAGTGGAGGAGAAAAGAAGAATAGTAAAAATTTACAATCTCAAATCAATTAATACTCCAAAGAAATTTAGGCCCGTGTTTGCTCAGCCAGAATGGTTGAACTGACAACAGATGCTCATCGATGTCGGAAATCTCAGGACAGATTTAATTAACTTTTTTTAAATCCTAATTGCTTCTAGATCATCTACTGTGTTATCTCAGCAATTATTTTTTTCTTTTCAAGCAGGCCAAAATGTAATTTAAATAGAAGCTTTATATTTACAATGAGACTAATTTTTGTGGTTTTAATAAAAGCAAGGAAGCTTTTTGTTTTTTAAAGAGGAATTCCTCCTAAGCTTTAATAGATACAGAAAATTAGTAAAAAAGAATAAAGGAGAAAAATATGGTTAGAAAAATATGGTGTGAATTTTTCCATATTATTTCCATATTACAGAAGATCGGCTTCTCCTGGATGGTTTCCAATCAGAGTTGTACATGATTTTTAAAGCCTATAATTGCCTAAAGCAGCAGTTGGTCATGGTGGTTTAACCCCAGCCCACAATGAAGTTCCACACAGCCACCTGCTCACTCCCTGCCACAGGGATGGGGGAAAGAACCAGAAGGGAATCAGAAGAATAAAAGTGAGAAAACTCGTGTATTGAGATAAAGACAATTTAATACGTAAAGGAAAAAATACACACACAAGCAAAGTAAAATATGAAATTAATTCACTACTTCCCATTGGCAGGCAGGCATTCAGTCATCCCCTGGAATGTGTAATGTCTGCTTGGAAAGACAAACAACAAAGCTTCTAAGGTCCTTCCTTCCATCGTGTTCCTTCAGCTTTATATGCTGAGCATGGTGCCATAAGGCATGGAATGGCCCTTTGGTCAGCTGGGATCAGCTGTTCTGGCTGTTTCCCTTCCCAGCTTCTTGTCATCCCCTCCTGGTGTCCTCACTGACAGGGCAGCTGAAAAGATTTTGATTCTGTTTAAGCACTGGTCAGCAATAATGAAAACATTCCTGTGTTATCAACACCGTTTCTAGCACGAATCCAAACACAGCCACACAACAGCTGCCATGGATGCAGCTGTCCCTGGAATGAAGCACGGCAGACTACAACCTTATCATTCTGCCATGAATGGGAAGCTCCTGTGAAGGGATTATTTGGAGACTGAAATACCAAGCAAATTTTAAAACTTTAGGCATGCGTTTATTTATAATTACGAGGTACTCTATCAACAATTGAAAGTCATACATAAATCCGACATACTAATTGAGCCTTGGAAAAATTATGTGTTTTTTGCTTCCAACAGACTCTGATACCCAGAGTCTTTGATATTTTCAGACTGTGACTGGGATGGTTCATTCAATTCATCTTCAAATGGGGTAGTTAAAACCAAAGTTCTCTACTCTTTCCTCCCCAAGTTCCACTCTGTATCCTCGGTGTTAAATGAAACTGTTCCATTAACTGAGACCAGTCTGGTCCCCTTTCTCATAAGTTTCGCCTTGTGCAGATTTTATCTTGCAAGTGATTGTCTGTTTCATCTTCTTCAAATGGGTGTTTTCTATTTAGAGACTAAATGCTGCTCATATGATTTCTTCAAGAAACTCCAGACTATGAAATGTTATCTTAATATTTTTTTTTAAGCCAGTATGATAAAATATTTCACCTGGCATCTCAAACAGTTTTGTGACATATTGAGCTCCAAGACAGTCACGGTGAGTTTGCAAATTGGTCTTCATACTGTATGTGTTTTAGGTAGGTCAAAATCCAGCTAGGATTCCCAAAAATAAGATCATTTACAACATTTAAAATGCCAGCATGTTTATTTCTCAAGTTTATACCACCTGAGTTTCACAAAATTTTAAAAGTTTTATATTTCTAAAATCAAACTAAGGGGATGTAGGAATTTTTAGGAAGTCAATACTAAGTTTCTTCCCTTTCCCTTCCCCTGTCCTCTCATCCTCTTAACCTTCCATTCTAACCTCTCCTTAGCATTTCCTTCCCCTCACCCTTGCAGTCTCCTCTCCTTCCTCTTCTCTCTTCTTCTGCCTTCAGTTTTTTGCCTCTCTTGTCTTTCTTCTCCCTCTGTAGCTATTACATTAATGCTGCAAATTTTCCTAAACATTTGGAATCTTTAAGAAACTAACAACCCCCTCTTCTTGAAGGAAGCACCTGCCTAAGATAAAATTACATCTAAAGAACTTAATTAAGACTCTTAGAGAAAAAGAACACAGGATAATTATAGCTGCAGTAACAGAATTCATTCAAAACAAACTCTCACACAGTTTTAGCAGAATGCAAAGATCAAGCATCTGGTAGTAACTCACAGATAAGTTATGTAGGAAAGACATGTAGTGAATGCTATGTACCAAAAATAAAATAATCTTCTGGTTTGGAGATAATAGGAAATGAGTCTGTTATTCACAAAGACCCTGGTGTGAATTATCTGCCATGTGTTTTAGGAAATTTTTTAGATTTTTTTTTTCCCCCAGATGAAGCTAACTTCATATACACAGATGAAATAATATCATATATATTCGAAGTAAAAAAATAGATCACCTCCAATTTATTACTTTCTTTTCAAGAATCAGATGACGAAAAGATACCAAGAATATTATAACAGATGCTTCCAAGAGTCCCTGCAATTTTTCTGAATTTTATAATTTATAATTGATTTTAAATGTTGTTTTAGCTCACATTTCTGTATAGAATTACTCAGTGTCATTTACAGGTTCATTACAAGCTTAACATAAAACAACGCAGAAAATCAAATAATGCTCAGCATTATTGTAGATTTTATTATTGTAGATTTCACTGAAAATGTCTCGTGCTTCATACTCAGCAAGTTTTGCAGAGTCTATTGCTAATATAATCTTGGCTAAACAATTTTAGTTCTTGAACTTTATAATTACCACTAAAGAGTAATATATTACTGTTATTAACCTATGAATCTGTGTGATTGTGCTTGGGAGCATTTGCTTATATCCAGTGTGCTAACCAAGCAAAAGGCTTGGAATAACAATGGCACTGAAATGAAAGGAAACAAGAGAGTGTGACAGCTCTTTCCAAGACTTGTTATCTCTGGCCATTTAGAAACCAATGTTATTGGAGATAAAATCATCATAATATGAACATCAATATAACATGAATTTTTATTAGATGGAAAAGGGATTATTTTAAAAGGAAAAAAAAAACATTATTACTAATGGAAGTCGACTTTTCTACTCATCAAAAATCTCTGTTTTGGGGGTTGCCACATAGCCACACAAATGGAGTATGAAAGCAGGATAAAAATCAGAGGATGCAGCTAAGAAGTTACAAGGCTGATATCAATTTATTAGGTCTCATACAAGGCAAGAGATTTCTTCTTTCCTCTTTAGTCAGGAAAAGAGAATAGGAAAAAAATCTATTCACCTATTGAAAAAGGAGCCTCTCCTCACTGAAACATTTCTGATAGTATTATTTTTATTTCCTATAAGAAATTCAGCGCCCATTTCAGGGACAGAGAGAAAATTACTCCCACCCTTAGGGTATGAGCTGATTTAGGAGCAATGAGAGACAGGGCAACTATATGAAACACTTTTTTTGTTCTGCAGTTTGAAGCACAGCCATGCTGCAATATTTCTAAACCAACATACTCCTGTCAACTTTCCCTCAGTCGGGTTACCACGGTGAGTGGGCTCATTGCCTATGAAGTCAGTTCTGAATGTCTCAAAAGGCTTTATGCCCTCTGGATGGGAAGAGAATCTGTACTTAGATAATGTGATATTAACACTGCTGCAGTTACAGGAAGAGCTGCAGAAAATACTTTAATATCCATAATACCATTCCTCGTTTTTCTTTGGGCAACTTGCGGTAGACACCACCTTACACACCCCACTGTCATGGGTCTCCAGCTCCTCTTTGTGGATGACAACAGTGGCTGCAGCAGAAACAGTTTGAGGACTTCCAGCATTTTGCCTCAGCACCCCTTCTGCTTGTTCCTCTGAGTAACACTGCTGGCAATCCAGCAATCCACTGCTGGCAATCCACTGCTGGTTGTGTTCAGTGTTGCCTTCAATCAGGGATTTGCATTTTACCTTCCATGCACTTTACACAGCTCCAGAGGTCCCAAACACTAAAGTTTCATTCTGAAATTATGTGAATTCCTTGTGTGCAGTTGGGAACAAAAGTAACCCTCTGACATAATTTTGTTGTTAATAATTCTGCCTTTAAGCAAATCCAGAAGAAGGAGATTAAGTATACACTCTCTGAGATATCTGCACACTCATACCAAAAAAATCAGTAGAAAATCACTACACTTAATATTGTGTAAATTTTCACAGAACCACAGTTGCATATCCAAGCCCTTTGCAGAATATTTATGTATCAAATGCATTTGCAATCATGAAGGGTGTTTTGTATATTCATTACCAAAAAAAGTAACAAATTTCTCAAATGCATTCAGAGAGTAATTTCCAGTCACAGTTACTAAGGGGTCCTTTTTTTAAATTTTTGTCCAGAAAGTCCAAGTTCATGCTTATTTCTGACTTTCTTTTTCATGTATCATGCTCTATTTATACAGTTAGTCAGAGTCTAGATTTCATCTGGTATGAACCCAATATTTTTAATGTCATTAGCTTCTGTCATGTGTAATTTCATATTCTGTTAAAAACAGAATTTGAAATTAGCATATGTGCAAAAGCATTCAGAAATTGAAGTTTTTTTCCCAGCTGAAAAGGTCAAGTACTTGTAAATCTTTGTCAGAACTGAAGCAACAAAAATGCACTGCAGTGGCAGCAATCCAGAAAGGTGGTGCATTTAATGCCAAGGTAGTTCTTGAGTCTCAATATTGTGGAAAGCTGTAGCAGCTTGTAAAAATCATAGAATAAAAAATTATCTGTAGTCAACACTGTAACACATGATTCAGGAATCCAGAGCAATAAAGTAATAATGTAATGAAGGTAAAGCTTTATTTGGAGGATACACTGAGGCATCAGAATATAAACAGGCAAAAGGTAAGGTGGCAAAAAGATTCTGGAAAACCTGAAAAAGGTAATTCTACTCTGACAATGGATAAATAGTTAGCTGGTGTTATCATCCCTACCTTATTATCCATACAATGAATATATATTGAGGACAAACATTCTTCATTATGTTTTTTCTTTGAGGTATTTTGAAATTTCTACTGCAGATGTTCAAAATGGATGAAAAATCAACACCATAGGTCTTTAATCTCAAATTTATCTTCTGCAAGTAAAGCAGAAGAATCACATAGAATCCCAAAATATGCTAAGTTGCAAGGGACCCACAAGGATCATCGAATCCAACTCCTGGCCCTGCACAGGACACCCCAAGAGTCACACCATGTGCCTGAGAGCATTGTCCCAATACTTCTTGAACTCTGTCAGGCTTGGTGCTGTGACCACTTCCCTGGGGAATCTGTTCCAGTGCTCAACGACCCTCAGTGTCAAGAATCTTTTTCTAGTATCCAACCTAAACCTGCTCTAACACAACTTCAACTTCCCCCTACACCATCTTCATTGCCCTTCTTTGGATGGTCTCTAATAGTTGAGTATCTTTCTTACATTACAGTGCCCAAAACTGCACACACTATTCAAAGTGAAGTGGCATCAGTGCAGAGCAAAGCAGGACAACCACCTCCCTTGCCTGGCTGGCAAAATCACAAAGTGATTTTTCCAAGATTAAAATTAAAGGAAGGAATGTTAGATCAGGAATCAGGAAATCATTTATTTTTGTGTTTAACTTGGTAGATTTAATGAGAAACAACTTCTCCTCTTGAAATTAGCATTGTTGATGTGGCATATAACTGTGGTCAGAAGTTTTATATAACAGTTTGTATTTCCTATTCATGAATTAATAGAGCTCTTTTAAAATTATGCTTCTTAAATGGCAAAGCATAGCAATAAGTTTCAGTATCTTGTTTCATCTGGTTACCAACTGACTGGGAACTAAATGTTCCTCTTGTTGTTCAAACTTAAACTGCACAATTTCTGTCAATTCAACTACTGCAAGTATTTTACATGTTACAATTTATGTTTTTCTCTGAAATATCTGTCATTGGCCAGTATCAGAAATCAGCCAGATAAAATAACTGGTTTCCCCTACCTATGAATAGCTAAGCATTTTCACTGTCAAATTTTGAGATGCTGAAACACCGCAGAGACAAATTTCTGAAACCAGTATCCTACATTTTCTTCACATTACAGACAGCTTAAAGAGGGATCTTAACCCATGTCTTGAAAAGCAGTGATCCTCAATATCTTTCCATTGCCATACTGAACATTTATTTAATGTGGTGAATTTGTAATGCTCATACAAACAGCACAAGTATTAGGAAATTCTCTAACTCAACTTGTTTTCATTGAAAACCAGATATTACATGGAGAAACATTGAGGAAGGAGACAAGTCCCTTTTTGCATTTGTAGGCAATTTCAGTTTTGGAAGCATGAGAACTCTTAGAGTTTCTCGTGTCTTTATTTCTTCTGAATAAAGAGATTCCTCTTCTTCAGATGTCATTTTGTTCTTAGCTGCTGCTACACATAGACTTAAAACATTTTAGAACTTAATAACTGTCCATTCAGATGGCAACTGATCCTGCAGACAGATGCCTAAACTAGATGTCTGAACTCCTCAAGCACTGCTCTAATTTGCTTTTATATTGCTGTGCTGCTGAAGTTCACCAAATCAAAGAATGGTTTGAGTTGGGAGGGACCTTAAAGATTGTCTGGTTCTAGTCCCCTGTTAGAGACAGGGGTACCACCCACTAGATCAGGTCACTCAAAACGCCATCCAACATGTCATTGAATACTTCAAGGGACAGGACATCTACAACTTCTCTGGGAAACCTTCATCCACCTTCACTGTAAAGAATTTCTTCCTAACATCTAAAGTAAACCTGCCCTCCTTCAGTTTAAAGCCATTCTCCCTTACCCCTACATGCCCTTGTAAAAAGTCCTTCTCTGACTTGTTTGTAGACCCCCTTAAGGCCTGAAAGGCCACAGTGAGGTTTCCCCAGAGCCTCCTCTTCTCCAGGTTGAACCACCCCACCCAGCTCTCTCAGCTAATCCTCACAGGAGAGCTACTCCAGCCCTGTGATCATCTTCCTGGCCTCCTCTGCACTCGCTCCAACAGGTCCACATCCTTCTTGTGCTGGGAACCCCAGAGCTGGACACAGCACTCCAGGTGGGGTCTCATGAGAGGGGGTAGAGGGAGAGAATCACCTCTCTTGAACTGCTGGCCACACTTCTTTTGATGCAGACCAGGATGTGGTTGGCTTTGGGGGCTGCATCATTTTCCAAATGGACTTTTATGGTTTTGTTATGTCAGTATTCAGGCCTCTAGGACAGTTATCCTCATATGGGACAGTTCTGCAATTAAAACATTCATTTAGGAAAGTAAAGACTTCAAAGCCCCTCAGCTATTGCAAACTCCAAGTTACACACAGACCTGCTCCCAGCTCCAGACTTTCTTTTTGAATTATACCGTCAACATTTGTGAGATTAAATGCAATGCAATAACCATAAGGAAGCAATTTCCATAAATATTGATTATTATCCTTCTTATTATATCTGGGGTAAAATTAGAGTCAAAATAGAAATAATTTGTGTGCTTTTCTTCAAATACAGTGTTTAAAGTCCACATACTCAAGTTGTAGGAACCTACACTCCTGCCATTTCAATAAGTATTAGGCATGTCATTCACCTTGTTAGAGGTACCAAGATTTAGTACATAAATTTGCCTTTTCTTAGCATAACATAATGCCCTTGAGAGCTGAAATGTAACTTGTCTTTTACCTTACACATTCTTGAATATTTAGGTTTCTATTTTAATTCTTCTGTGACTGATAGAATATTAGTAATGCTTAATGTTCAAGTTATGTGATCCACTAGCTGCAAACAGGTAATTTTGTTTAAATAATAAACTGATTGAAGTTAATTGAACTGTAGAAGTAACAATAATACAGTATCTTTGTTCAACAATAACTCCATTTATATTTTATTTTTATAATAAATTCACTTAATCCTTTTTCATTCATTTGCTCTCCAAAATAATTGCCAGTAAAGACCTCTGCTTCCAATAAACCACAGGAAGAAAGACTTTACCCATAAATTAAAAACTGTTAAATATTGCTACATTTTTAGTTATCTGACTACTTCAAATGGAACTAAATTTATAGAGGATATATTATATCAGATTTTTAAGTTAGAGACAGTATGACATAACAAATTGTTTTAAATGCTAAATCAGCAATAGTTCCACCTCTCTTTTTGGTTAAGCAGAGTAAGAATTCATTCAGATTTGTTCTGTATTACTCTGGAACAAAATGTCTTTCACTTTTATATAGCTATTTTTTACAAATTTTTCTTATTCACTGCTCATTTTTTGTCAGTAATTCCATAAAATCTGAAGACTTTTTTTTCTCAATATGCAGATATATTTTTATAGTAAAAAAGAGAGAAAAGGAAATTTATAAAAAAATTATAATTCTTGCCTATTCCAATCTCTTCCTAGCTAGTAACAAGTAGATGTTTATATTCATTTATAGTGAATTGATATAATTGTTTTCTTGTCAGTAGTGTTGTGCTTTGATTTGCCAGGTGTGTACGGTTTTTTAACATTTAAAGGCAGAAATACTATCTTTGGATATATTTGCAGAATATGTGGAAAAGTATTATTACTGAGAATGCATTTAACGTTCTTGAAAAACGCATTTAAAAATGTTTT
Source organism: Dicrurus megarhynchus (assembly GCA_013399195.1). Taxonomy (NCBI): domain Eukaryota; kingdom Metazoa; phylum Chordata; class Aves; order Passeriformes; family Dicruridae; genus Dicrurus; species Dicrurus megarhynchus. The sequence goes on along the minus strand of VXAD01005469.1, from coordinate 1,140,376 downwards.
GGCATACTAGAAAAGCCTTACAATAATTTCATACTTTATCTAAGGGAAAAAAGACAGTGAAGAGCAACCTACTTGAGAATAAAAGCTTTGAAAAATGAAACCTTTTTTTCTCCATTTTTCATGTTTCAAAGTTATTTAGTTCACCTTCAATTAGAACACACACTGCATGCCCATGAGCAGGCCTGGATTCAACACAGGATTTATAATGCAGCATTCTTTCCTGCCAGATATCCTGGAAAGCTTAGACCATCTGGTTTCACAACATACTTGTAGCTGATTATCTGCTCAAGAATTAATTAGGAACACATGTTAAACTGTTGTGATAGCAAAATTGTTGACATTTGTCTTGTATGTCTTTTGAAAAGCAACTAAATTCCAAATCAGCTTCCAAAATAGGATGAAGTAGTGAAATAAAAGGCAGACTCCACTAGGATTAAAATTTGTGTTCCTTGGCCAAGAATGATACCTAAAAGCATTACATTGTAGTTTTAAGTGACTGAGTATAAAAATATGACATAAATGAAATTCCATCCCAAGTCAGTTTATCTCTCCATTATCTGAAAGATAATATAAGTAAGTGTAACTTTAAATAGGGAACAAGAACAAAACAGCACAATGTAAAGTAGGAAACGCAATGAGATTCAGATGCTTAAGGATAACTGAAACATATATTCATATTCTCAGCAGTTAGTTGTTTTTTCACTTTTTCAAGAAGAATAAAGGCTTGTGGCATTTATAGTTAAATAATAACTATAGAAAACCATCAGACATGGAATTTTCTAAAAATGGCACCTTGACTCAAAAGTTACTTGTTCTTTCACTGCAACTTTTTGAAACAAAGACTATTGGTAACTTGTGTGAGTACAAACAATAAATTTTTGTGACAAAATAAGTTATTGCACATCAAATGGGTGACTGCCACAGATCACTTGTTTGCTCTGAGTCACTGAGTAATAAAATGCCTAAGCAGCTTCAGCTATCATTAGATAGTTGGGGATTTTTTGTGAATATTTGTAAGAACACAGCTCAATTAGAATGAAATGTCTTTTGAAACTGTAAGAAACAGCAAATGTTTAAACTACGTGACCTCCAAATTTTTTGTCAAACTGTGAATAGAATCAGCTGTATGATAACATTTTTTTAAAATAAGGCATTAAAAAAAAAAAGAAAGAATCCTTCCTGTCTCTGATACTAACCTTGCTCAACACAAAAAAAGCAGCAAAAACCCTAGAGTTTAAAAATTCAAAGGAGTTTTCATTTCTGTTTATTATTTGATGAAATTATTCTTTTTCTAATAGTGTTTTGAAATCTGGTGTTTTACAATTCAGTTTCTTTAGCCCAAAAGAAAATGTTCATTATCATTTCCTTCAGTAGGAGTTAAACACTTTAAATTTGTGATTATATAAATGACCACAAGTCCTACTAGAGGCTTTTAGGCCCTAGTTTGTGCAACTGCTTGCTAATGTATTCTTAAGTCTCTGTGTATGACAGTAAGCCAGAAGGCAGCATGGTACCTTCTCTTGGTAAAGCTGGATAATTTCTGCAAAATGGTAACACTTGGGGAGCTTTTGGTTTGGTACACTGTGCTGAAGGTCTAAATTCTTTTTCCTGAGCAACCTGGGAAAATGGAATGGCTGTTTTCCTGTTTACATAAGTCTATCTCCTACCCTCTTCTCACTTCCTTGGGCACAGTATTAGTGCTTGACACCACAAAAATATCATTTAAACACAGAGAGAAACGTCAAAAGTTACAACTCATGCCAAAAACTTTAACTACTTTTGAAAGGAGTGAGAAGAAAAATGTTGGCATTTTTTAGCAGCCTTATGTAGAGGATAACACAAAACACAGAACAACAGATAATCGAGTGCTTTTGCAGAATTTGTAATTCTTCCTAAATTGTGGTTCCAACCTGAGTAGCATTTACAACTCTGAAGATTAAACCCAATATGTAATGAAATTTTCAACTGCTATAGTTGTTAGTTAAGGGCTGGAGAAAGCAAAGGAAAGATCATGATAACATACATATATGTGTGTGTGTGTGTATATATATATACATATATATATATATACACACACATACACGTTTACAATTCCTTATTGACTCAATAGGGATTTGTACATTTTAAAAGGTATAAACTATTATACATTATCTATATTATCTGAGTAGTTATATGAAATATAACAGTCTCAGTTATATCACTCTAAATATACTTTATTTCCCTACTTGAACAAGTTTAAAGCAACATAAAACAGTTATCAAATCCTTCCCAATGCCTTATCTGCATCTAACAGTGGAAAGTTGTCACACTTTCTCAACTATGTTACTATAGATAAAGCTACACAATTTTCCAAGTATTGACTTCAGCTGCGATATGTAGCTTGCTTAAATAGTCAAAATCTACATTCATTATGTTTCTCAGGTAAGGAATAAATTCCAATCTGGTCAAATATAATAGAGGCTTAAAAATATGAAAATTACTAAATATGATGTGGATGAATGGAGACAGATCCATCTTCCAAAGACATACAGGAACACCTGCATTAACAGACTTGTAATCAGAAAAAGAAAAAAAAAATATTCACTTAAGCAAGTCTGATGCCTTATAGGCTCACACAGTAGTTGATATAAAAAGGATTTGCTATTTTAAATAGACCTATGAATGACCATTAGTACTGTCTTTTTACTGACATTCTTACTGTCTTTTTACTGACATACTGATATTTTTTTTTCTTGTTCTCTCTCCAGAAAGAAAAGTAATAATGTCATGTAGTATATGTCAAGGACTCAATTTAAAAGAATTTCTCCAGCTGATTTGTCATAGTAGGGCATTCACGTTTTCACTGAAAAAGCTGGATAGAGAACAAGAAAAAAACATGCAAAATCACACTTTAGTCTTTGTAGTATAAGTCCATTATCATAAATTGATGTTTCTCCTTTACCAATGCCCATCAAGTGAGGGCATTTCAATCTGAAGTGCAGATGAAGGCACTTCTTTCTTTTCAACTGTTATTACCCAGCTTATCATCATGATTATTGTTTGAAAGATACTATCATTATAAAGATTAATTAGTAGTCAGAACAATAGACCACATATCTTACATTAACAATGTATCAGGTTCCAAGAATGAAGCTTTCAAATACAGGAAATCACAATGTTTGATAGGTCAGACAAGAATATGAAAATGTATTTTTTTGTTATTACAAAGCCTTTGTGCTGATATGCAAAAATGGCAATGAGTCATCTCCTGTCTCTGCATAAGGACATCTTTTTATGTTTGTAAAAACGCTTTAAGTGTTAATTAGGTAAGGACCCATCAAAAATCAAATTAGGAACATTTAACACTCATTGTTACTGCTAAGGAGAAATAAAAGAAGAAAACATATTTGTCACCATCTAGACTCTTACTGAAGTATTTTTCTTGAAATGAGAGCATATCACAGCGCTTTACAGTGAAAGTATTCAAAAATCCTGAGTTATAGCTTTTCTTTTTCATAAATTAATCGTTATTCAAGGAGAGACGAGAAGTTCTTATCAAGCATAGCTGAAGATATACTATGTGGTATGTCACTGTTTATTAGAAACAGATATTTCCTAAGCAAGCTAAAACTCTTGGAAATACTGAGCAATGCAGTCACAATTACAATCAAAGATAAGCTATGAGTCTGAGCGTGTCTTTCCTGTTCTTTTTTAATATCAACACAAAAGAACTCAGCTGAACAGTGACAGTATGTTGCATTTCTGCTGGTTTTTTATTAAAGATCTTTGCAAACTAATGTACTACCCATCAAAATATTTGCTATATAAACTCAACAGGTACATACACAAAATTACTTCTGCATGTCCTCTGTAGCAATTTGTTCACATTTGCATATGCTTCTCAGGTACCTGGTATGATGAGCAAATTTATTTTGAGAAGACAAACAGTCATGAGGAGCAAGAACACTTAATTTCTTATCAAAATTATTTTACAAGCCAGAAATTAAATGGGATTCCTCACAATTTCAGATATCTTCTTGTGAGGACCTAGCAATGAGAGATGGCAAGAGAATTTGGTGATAAAATATAACACTGACAATGGATTTTATACCATAGCGGATTTTGTAGCAAGAAAAAACTCAGAAGAAAACAGCAGAAAGCCAGACAAGACTATGATTGATAGACACAATTAATAATTTAACAAATGGCCTTGTAACAGTCTTATGCCAATGATCCCTGATATGTCTATTTATGATTTTATTTTCTCTCTCAGATATCATCCATTTTCTTTGCTGCTTAATGGGCTGATATTAACTTAAATTAAGTAACTTTTAAAATAATTAGCACTATTGATGCCTTAGTTTTAACTTTTGTATTTTTCAAGTCCTGTACTGCCTAGTGCATAACTCTGAAGTTTCTTGTGGCCTGTTAGCTGCTGTTCTCTTGTGCTGGTTAGACATAACAAACCCTCTCTAGATTTGCACCTTAAGGACACCACGTCCCAAGATGTGTAGACTAAAAGCCTCTGAGAGGGGAGCAAACTTGGGGAAATTACATCATTCACTGAGGTTATAATTGGAGAATTAACCCTGGTATGCAAATGGACAAAACTTATAAAAGGGTGAAGAATCCGTGACCCAGGGTCCATCTTGGGTGCAGCCTTTTGACTGCCCAGGGTGTAACTTTGAAGGCCCTTCAAATAAATACCTCCTTTTATTCTCTTATTCTTGTCTAGCCTCTGTTTTTAGGTGGCCATCTCAGGCATCACTGTTGAGAAACTACAGAATATTTAACTCTGAAATCTGGATTGTGTTGGAAACTGTTCTATTTTATCAAAGGATGCATTTATACCTCCTGCATATTTTACAGAACCATATGTCCTGTAAAGTACACATTTATGACTTAAGAGCTTTCATCTGCAGGGCTCTGGCCAGTCTGAATTTTTCTAAAGTATTTCTTCAAGTTTCTTTGTCTTCCAAACTTAATAAGACCATCCAAATAAATTAATACCTATAGAACTTTTATGTCTTCTTTAATTTTCCTAACTAACTACTGGAGGTTGAAGATGTTTTAAACCTACCTTCAGTTAACCAGTGATACAATTCCAAGGATAGATGACAGCTATCTACATTTTATAATCTTTTCCCAGGAGTTCCAACCATACTCACTTCAAAGTTCCAGAACTGCTAAGCAAGCTAACAAGGAGACCAAGGAGTCTTCTACATGTAACATGACATCCTCTACCTGTATATATTCATTTAAGATCAAGTATTTATACAGAACTTGATCAAAAGCTTAGAATTGCTGCATCCTGACAAGCTCAAATAAAAAGTTCAATTACAGTATGAAATACAGAAATTTAAAGAAGTTACTGAGTTAATCAAAAACAAATCTAATAATTTCTTCCAACCTCCACCATCACAAATTTCCTATTAAGTGAAGCAGAGCCTGAAGGCAACTGTAACTTCTCTCTCACCTTAAAGGCTGGGTTTGACAGTGGCAGCTGACTGTCATTGCATCAAGAGCCTCAGAGAGTTTGCAAATGAGATACATTTCCCTGCTAAAAGCACCTGTGAATACAAGAGTAAATTAGTCATTCTTCAAGAAGATGGGGGGAAACTGAGCTGTTAAGGGTAGTCTCGATCACTTGCAATTAAGGATAGTCTCGCTCTTTCAATGATGAGAAAATAAATAAGAATCCTATTAGGTTTATTGCTAAAAATATTTTACCTCCTTAACTGTTTACTTGCTGGATTGGATAGATTAACTGCTGAGATACAGTTACTGTTCAGTTACAGTTTTAAGCCCATACTATTTATGATATTTTCTGTTATGAAGACATGAAATCAGAAAAATATGAGAGAAGGAGCGGCAAACTGCAGAAAGGGGTCAAGATGCTTCACTTTAGATCAGCAAATGCATTTGTAAATAATTAGACTTTTAGTACTCTTCCTCTTTATATTATGTTTCTGTACAATCCAAAATATAGATTCCAATGCTTAGCTTAAAAGGAAATCGAGTACATCATGTTATGGTGTTGTAGCTTCCAGAAGACATTTATTCTACTTGTGCTAAGTGAATTTCAACTCAGACTAAGAGTGCACTCTGACATTATGGGTTCATATAAAAGCCTAAACAGCAGATGACTGGCTTTTCTAAGACTAGAAATAAAAGACTTGTTTGTGTTTGAGACAAACCAAACTACCAAGGGAACCTCCTGTCTTAGGTTTTTAATAATAATTTCTTGACACCAGCCTGGGATTTCAATAAAGCTGTGTTATAAATATCCAGTTTTAGCATTTCTCAGAGGGAATTAATTTCTGGCTTAAGTTAGGGAGTTTGCATGGAAGAAATATGTCTGAATGTATTCAGGTAGTTGTCAATCAGATAAATTTTGACAAAATGTAAGGTTCAAATTGCATCATATATTTGTCTATATTAAATCATCAGTATTTTAGAGCTAGAAATACTTCTGTGTCATCTGTCAAGGTCTATTCTGAAGTTTAGAGAAGAGGTAACTGAGGAGCAGAAGCACATCTCCAGTGGAACTGTTTTATTTCACAGACTAAATTCAAAACATGTTTGCAGTGAGCCTGTAGGGGAAGGGACACATGCATACATTCAGTATAAAATATGGTGACGTTTTCTTCTCTCCCTTACAATTGTTACATTAGTTTACAATAAGGACTCGTCAAGGTTACAGATTAGGGTTGTTTCACATTCAGAATCATCTCTGGAAGTTAACATTTTTGTTGTCAGACACAACTCCCTCAGTATATATTCGTGTTGCACTAAATGTATTTAATTTACTTGAAAAACAAACCAAAAAAAACCCCAAACGACAACCACAACAACAACAGCAAAAAAAAACCAAAACAAGCAAACAAGCAAAAAAGAAAAAAAAAAGCAATTAAAGATGTTGAATGTCCATAATATTTTCAAAATTGCCTTTGGCAAGAAATATTAGCACATTCTTTTCTTGGGGAACACGATGTATGCTGTGTAGACCCCTACAAGGACAATGAACCCTGAAGCCATGTTTTTTGTGGCCTGCACCTTTCTTGATAAAAGCAGACCTTTTCCTTACATTTCACACAGTGGTTTGGCCAAAGATATCCATATGCTTGTCACCGAGCTCCTAGAAAATACATTGTGTGTGTAAGTATATGAAGAAAAGAGCATCTGCATAATCAAAGTACAAACCACCATTGAAACACCATGTCCATATTTGAACCCTGTTTTTATTCTTCAAACTCATCCCCTTTACTTCTAGTTTTTATCTCCAAGACAAGACGCACCATTAGTTGATATAGTTATAAAATCTAAGTGGAATCAACAGGCTGAAAGATTACATTCCACTGCCTTTTCAAGCAACCAGTTCATACAATCTGACTTTAGGCATATTAAGACTTAGGAAGGAAAAACAAAACAAACACTCCTGATTCTTAGTGGATTTTTACTTCCCAACTACCCGGACAAATCAGCTACACCAGGTAACCTACCAACAAAATTTTCTTTCCTAATCCACTATGCATTTTAAGATTTAAAAGGAAGATAAAATATTCTTTTTCATTGCTCTGGACTGACTTTGGCAGGATGCCAGGTACCACCAAGTTACTCTATCATTCCCCTTCCAAAACTGGGCAGGGGAGAGAAACCATGAAAAAAGGGTTGAGGGCCAAGATAAGGACAGGGTGAGATGATTCAATGATTGGGCAAAACAGACTCAGATCAGAGAATTTAATTTATTGCCAAAAGAATCAGAAAAGGATAATAGGAAGTAAAAACAAATCTTAAAGCACTTTCCTTCCACCTCTCTGTTCTTGCCAGGCTCAATGTCACTGACACACTGACACAGCTGCATCACCATGGTCGTCCCCACAGGCTGCAGGGCAATCTCTGCTCTGGTATCTGTGGCACCTCCTCCACCTCCTTCTTCTCCGACCCTGGTGTTTGCAGAGCTGTTTCCTTCAGGTATTCTCACTCCTCTCTCCTGGCTACTGTTGTGTAGTATTTTTTTCCCTTCTTAAATACTTATCCCTTCTTATAGCGCATCACTGCTGGGCTCAGCCTTGGCCAGTGACCAGTTCCTCTTGGTCCTGGCTGGTCTTGCCTCTGCTGAACGTAGGGGAAACTTCTGACATTTTCTCATGGAAACCACCCCTTTAGCCCTCACTGCTGCCAAAACTTAGCCACACAAGATTTTTTTAAATAGACCATTTTGTAAATAGACCATAAAATTGCTATCATAACTGCAGAAGGCAGTCATTTACTGGACACAGATACTTGCTAGCCTCAGAGAAAAACCTAATGGGAATGAAGGATCTGTGGGACTTTAGTCCTCTTCAGGGAAAGACAGTTAAGTACAATCAATTCAATAAATGCTGTTCTCATATGGACGTAAATTGAGTGAAATTTGTCAATTAAACAGACAAACTGTGCCTTGAAGAACCTAAACAAAGAGAAACTAAATCAGGTCCACTGAAATATCCTCATCAGGCTCCCTAAATAGATGACTAGGATAATTAATTTCATTTTATCTACAGACTTTGTTAAGAATTATCCTTAATTACATTGTGCACTAGCGATAAAGCTGTCTGTGCTAGCAATCTAACAAATTCATTTCTTTCAAGCCTTTCATTTTCTCTGGTCAGAGTTAAAAATAATGTGGGAGATCATCCTCTGCACTTTCCATTCTAACTGCCCAATCTGAAGAACATTAATCTGCTGTTAATATTGACCTGCTCTAGTCACAAATTCCAAAAAAAGCCCTTAACTGAGGCAATGGACAGTGGATTTTTAGGAAATTCCTAAGTCCTTGTGACCGTCATCCCATAGCACAATGATCGTCTGTTAGAAGCTGAAATAAAATTCAGACTGCCACCACAAAACCTCTATAAATCAGACTCTTGGGCTGCAGAGTAGGACAGATTGCAGAGAGGTCCTCAGTGAACTGACCCATCTATATTGCACAGTATTATAAAATGTTATAGAACAATGGTTCTGCGCAGCCTGCCTGGAACAAGAGTGTTCATGAATATTTGTTTTCATTTTCAAATGCTACTTTTGAGACATCTATTACCTACTGTAGCAATCATCTAGACCGAGTGATTCTTTCTTTGAAGGTAAGTGTGCTGACTTACACAGCTGGCAAGAAGTTTGAGGCCTGCTTAAAAAACAAAAACATCCTTTGATGCCCTGATGTTATAGATAGTCAACATGCAGTGTAAAGCTAATACTTTCTCACATCCCACCCTCCCCTCAATGTTTTTTTTTTTCAACACTAAATGCCTGAGTTCCAAATGCAATCAATTATTTTGCTATATCAGCCACTGACTACACTCAGATCTTATCAGCTCCTTGTAAAGAAACCTGCAAGTGAAAAAGAGGCAGACTTCTAAAGAAATAGAGAAGATGTCAAGGTAACAGCAAGGGTAGACAATGGCCTTGTACATCTGTGCTCACCTATAAACCTATACAAAACGTGAAGGTTTGGAAATTCTTTACACTGCAAAAAAACAATGGAAGTTAATGAAAGGATATTTTGGGGAGGCCTGGAGACAAATAGAGTCTGAATTCCAGAAATCAAAGTTTTCAAAGGGTTAAGAAATTCTAATTAAAGCTGTCTAAACTTGTGGAAACTTTGACATTTCCCAATATCGCCATTGATCACATTGACATTGAAGCAAGCCTGAATTGAACGCAACAATTAACATTGCTTTAATCGCTATTATAACCCTCCCGAGAGCAGTCACTGCAATAAAATTGGCATATTAAATATATGAAAAAATAATTGCAGGTGCAACTAAACATGACTAATGATCAGACAACAGCTTCAGCATGAAAAGAATATTAAATAGTTTTGCACAGTTGTCAGAGCCAAGATTGTTAACACATTGGCTTGTTTGTTTGAGTAGAGCACAGGGCAGGAGGACGGAGAATTTCCACAAAGAAAGTACTGGTTGTGTGCTGTTTTATAAAGTTTTCCACACATGTTTAAAACATAGGTGTTAGCAAACTTTGTTGGATCACAAAATATATGGAATGACAGAGCCTGATAGGGATCATCTGAGACTGTGTGGCAGTTTTCTTATGAACTTTAATATACTCCACAATTTCCTCTATGGAAATGAAGGTCTGGTAGACTTCTGTTGGAGATTATTTTGTAGATAATGGCATCTAATCTCTTCAGGACTGCAGACAGTGTTGCAAGCTTATAGAATCACAGAACAGCCTGTGTTGGAAGAGACCCAAACCCTGCCATGGCCAGGAGCACCTTTCACTAGAGTAGATGTAGGCTCAGGGCCCCATCCAACCTGGCCTTGAACACTTCCAGGCATGGGGCAGCCATAACCTCTCTGGGAAACCTGTTCCAGTGCCTCACCACCCTCATAGTAAAGAAGTTTTTCCTAATGTCTCATCTAAAGCTGACCTCTTTCAGTTACCTGTCCTACACGTTCCTGCAAATAATCTCTTCCCATCTGTCTCGTAGGCTCCCTTTAGGTACTGGAAGGCCACAATAATGTCACCCTGAAGCCTCCTCTTCTCCAGGTTAAACGAACCAAATTTTTTTAGCTTTTGAATATGTGTCTGATTATCTTGTGGTAAGTTATTTTTCTGTATAAAATGATGTGAAACAAAGAGAAAAGTTAAACATTTCTGGCAAAGGTTAAATGAAAAATCATAAGAAGTGTGAACTTTAATTTTTTTTCCTCTTTAGAGTAGTTTATAGAATGAAATACAGAAATTGTCTTTATAATCATCTCAAAAATAGTTTAAACAAACACAAAAATCTCTACAGAAGTAATTATTGTCTTCTGTTCTTACTTTTGGTAGTTCATGAGGAATTAGATATCTGATACCTATTTTTTAAAATAATTTTGTACAGGCGTTTTTATAGAATGCTCAGTGTGTTCCAATATACATAACAATACTAATGTATTGCACTGAGCTTTCTTTCAGGCATGACTGCAAAATATTTATGAAGTTCCTCAGGCAGATATTACTTTTAATTAATATCATCATGTGAAACACCTATCATTGTACATGATAAATGCTTTCTGTGTCTGTCATTAATGATATATAAGTAAGTTTTAGAACTGAAAATAATTGTATATATTTATATGTTATATGTGAATACATAAGAAAATTCTTGTTAAGCTAAGGAAGCCAACATCTCAGCACTATTTTGATGTTCTCCATTTTAACGTCTCAATGAGAACCAACTCACTTAGAACATCAAATTCCTGAATGTAAAACTGAAATTCGTGCTTTCATTCCCTCTTATCCCTGCAAGTCCCCTAACCAATGCCATTCTGACTTCATTTTGGAACACAAAAGCAGATTTGAATAATTTAGATTTAAAATTTTGACTAAACGCATGCAGTTTTATCACTATCTTTAGACTACTAATACGTACAAGGGTAAAATTAGATACAACACATATTTTCATGCTGAAAAACTCTTACATGCCACAATCCTTAAAAATTATACAGTACTGACAATGAAGACTTGGGGTATGGTTGTTTTCTTCCTTTCACCATCCCTCTTTTTTCCTCCCTACACCACTTCTGCAAGTATGAAGTGCCTTAATACAACTTAACATTTAAAAAAAAATGTTGTCAAGATCACGGGGGCAAAACTGTGATTTTTAAAGCAATATAGAAACAAGTAGAATTTACATTATTGTCTTATTTCTTATTATGATCTTAAATTCCTTACCTTACGGATCTATTGACAATCCCACAAAATTTTCAATAACATTCTTTATTTATAGATGCCTTTGGCAGTGAACCTGAACTAGTTTTAGTCAATTTGTAGGATGGAACAGGGATATGAGAGGTTACAATGCAAATATTTCCATAGCAGAGATGTAGACTACAAGTTCTATATTTTTATGGACTCTTGCAAGTAAAAATAAACTTAAATAGAGAACATAGAGCTAAAATACAGATTACAATTCTAATTTAGCTTCATATTTACACTATACAATTACCAAACTGAGATTTTATTTACTTAAATGTGCTTTCAATTAATGTAATGTGGGATTGACAATCTATATACTAATGACTTCTTCAGAGACACTGCAACAGTGACTACATTTTGTGTTCCACCACCTCTTTATATGTCAGTCACATATTTTGAGATATCAGTCCTTGTCATTGAAAAGCTGTGTACTTCGTAAAAGGAAGAAATGTTGTATTTAAAGGACAGGGATAAAGCAAGGGCTTAAGTAAGAAGGAAACATATACACATACACACATATATATGTGTATACAAATGGAAGTGGAAAAATTTAATGTTAAGGGAAAAAAAAGGATTGGTTTAAATCCTTGGCTGTGGGACAACTTGCTTAGCCAAAAAACTAGAAAGATTTAGCATCTAAAAGCTTATTTGACCAGTGTGAAGCACAATGGGATTTTTTTGTTTTTTGGTGAGTGTTTTGTTCAAGGTATTGTCAAATTCCCCTGGAAAAGTGAATTATTAGGTCAGATTGGTACTTCTGAAATGAGGGGTTCTGCTCCTTCTTTTGAGGGTAGCTGCACATTTGATGAGGGAAGTTTCAGAGACACAGGACTTTCATAAGTAAGAATAAATAACTCATATAAAGGAGCTACAAATCTGAAGCTCATAGTGAGACAGATTTTGGAGAAAACCAATAGACAGGGCTCAGAAGCGATGTAAAGGAAATTCCCAAAGTATTGGGCTAAACTTCTTGACACTCAGGAAAGCTGGCTAAAACCAACTTTGAAAACAAGGACCTATTCTGAAAGAATAGAGGAGGTAATGGGTAAGTTACTTATAAACTGGTTCTTTCTTTCTCTCACTTTGCCTCTAATCAGATTATTTAAAATCACAAAAGTTAATTATTAGAGTGTGCTTTATAGTAAAAGTTCTGTTTGATTTGTGGTCCTATTTTTCTACATAGTTCTGTCTACAATTACTTCCATTACTATGAGTCTTGGCAAACTCTGACAGAACTGTACCTACATAGGTGTAGAGGTTTTTCCTTCTCTACAGATAAGTGTTTTGATCACTTTCTTTTCTTCTTTAGCCTTGACTTTTGTTAACATGCCAGCCAACTAACACTTAAAGCTAAGGGGATTATTTTTTTTTTCTTTTTACTAATGTGATCATCTATGTGACAAATTTATATGAAATTTATCTAGTATTTAATGAATGGCCATAAAATCATATTCAACAGCTTTATTATAATTATGAATTTTCAACTTGATGGATTTGAATCAGTGATTTTATCAAAGAGAAGATTTGTTTCTTAGTTAATAATGTCTCTTTCATAAAGTAGCAATGATATTTTTAATGAGACAAAAATATATAACCCTTTCCTAATAACGTTATGAAAAAGGAAGTGTAAACAGGCTCTTATAAAATATGCATAAATTGAAACAATTTCTCTAAAGGAATGAAATGAGTCAAGGAAAGATGCATGCCTAGGACCAACTTGCTTGCTTTAACAGAAACAGACATAAAAGGCCAAACCAAGTATCTGATGTAACTCTTTTATCAATAATATTTTTCCTTTTCTTCTTTTTCTTTTTTCTTTTTTTTTTTCTTTTTGTTTGCACCAAGATTTTCTGGTTAAAAGCATCATCCTGTCATAAGCGTGATGGGAAAAAAAGGTAAGGAATTACACATATAATTGCCACCAAGAGAGAAGATGTTCATTTACAACCCATAACAATTATGTAGATAGACTGTAGGCATAATAAACAGCCACAGGAGGGAGGGAGAGACAAACAATTACTCTAATGGAGAGGGAGATGTTGTGATTAACATTAAATGCTACCCACAGTGAGATATCTGCAGTAAGAGTGACATACGTGACAACTATGTGAGACACGCCTCCTGGAGAGGCACGGCAGTGGGAATGAGAAATAGGGTATTCTACATCAGTAGAAGTAGTTCCCTATATTTGTGAAGTTGTAAGAGTATATCCTCTTTCCACCAAAGCCAGAGCAACTTATTTTTGTTGAACCTTCCTTTTCAGTGTCATTTACAGTTAGGAAATAAAAATATCTGACACTGCAAATAATAGTTGGAGAAATAGAGAAAGAGGAATGGAGAAAGGAAGGAGAAAAAATCCAGCGCTGGAACTCCTAGACAGGCACATTTGTTTTGGTTGCTCATTACAGATCACACTGAAAAGTAAAAGTCCATCATTTTATCATTAATTGATAGACACAGACATATTTTTCCACGGAAGAGTTTTTAATAACTGGTATATTATTAGCATTTCAGGCAGAACGCAGTTGCTCTTAGAGTAAGGATAAGTAATGAGCATGCAATTAAGACAGAAAACCTGATCTATTTGCAAGTGCTTGTAATTGTAGGCATTTCACATCAAATTCCTGGACATTAAGACACCAAATAAATGCAAGAGTAAGACAACGTACTTATTTAAACAGGAAATATATTCAGCAAGGATACATATATCATAGTTTTATTTATGTATTTTAATAAAATTATGCACAAGTTCACAAATGTGGAAAGTAATCCATAGTGGAAGACAAAGCCCTGTCTTCCTCGACATAATTATTCACTGTAAGAAGTTAATGAAGTTTTTAAAAAATGTATGCTTGAAGTACTCTTCAGGTAAAGCTGTTGTGATTTAAAGCAAGAAAAGTCTTCATAGTAATACAGTTCACTCAACCCAGTGTTGTAGCTGATCTCCCTCACATCTAATCACTTATTAATTTGAATTAAATGTGAACTAGCCATAACATTCAAAGCTAACTTGGAAATTAAGACAAAGATTTTAGAACTAGATTTTCATTATCCTGCAAATGACACCCATATCTAAGCGTAGAAGTCCAAATATGGGAACATGTAACACAGTTGACAGTATTTAATCATTATCATTTGATCAAGATTTCATATGTCTTGATGATAGAGTCCCATTTCAAGTGCTGATTTATCAAAAGCTTTGCTAGTTTTATTTATGTGTCTCTGGATAGAGATAAAAGTCTTGTCTTCAAGCAAAATAAAGTCTAAAGAGTGATAGAAACAAATTTGGAAAGATAGGGGCTTTTAAAGTGTAACGAAATAGAGATATTGTTTGTTCTGTTCTAATCTTCAGCTATTGAACTTGAATCAATTAAGATGACTTCTCTGACCTCACTGAATTGCTGATGTTGAGAAAAAGAGAAAAATTCAAAAGCAAATCAGAAATTAATTCTAACTTAGACTGAGTAATTTAACCTTTCTTTCACTCCTGTGAGAACCCTAAAAGTCCTAGACAACGAACTTGGATGGTATCACTGTCCACCTCTAAGCCTGCAGGGTGCTTTTTTCTTGTGTTTACTGTGATTACATAGTGGTATGAAATGAGCTTATGCTACACATCCAAGTATTTTCCTTTGAGTACAATGTAAAAAGGCTGGCATGACATAGGAGGCGAAGAGAAAGGAAAAATTCATTCACAGGAAATGACAATTAAAAAAATTGAACAGTGAGTGTGTTATTACCAGTTTTCTATTATTTTCATCTTCAGGAATTTCCATATGATCTCATTTTGAAACAAAATAAAATAAGATAAAACAAAAGAACAAAAAGAAATCTGTCAACATTTGTTAATTAGGAGTTGATTTATCAAATGTGCTGCAACTCATTTTGCAGATTTTCCTCTATTGAAACAGATCTTGCATTTAATTAATGGATGATAGTGCTGATAACAAGGACATTTTAATCACTGAGTGCTGATGATAGATGGTTTGCCTGCTTAATTGAATTGTTACTTAACAGCATATTGTCTTGGAGAATGCTGTGATTTGGATTCAAAGATGGAAGGCACGTTGTTGGGTAATGTGAAAATCATGTTTATTTGTTGGAACTGTTGTTAGCTTGCAGCAGAGAAACTAGTGACCTTATTTCCCAATTTCAACTGGAAAACTGATCATTTTAATCTTATATTTTTCTCCCCTTGTTTATCTGGAATTTTATATGTAAAAATATGAGAACAGAGCATACAAGGATGCTGTCCATGTTAGCTAACAAAAATACTCAAATCCACAGCCACATAATTGATTCTGCAGATTTATAGATTCATTTGTGGAATGTTTCAAAAAATGTAGGTATTACATATGAAATAAATTATTTTATTCTAGTTCTTTAATACAATTTCTATTAACGGTTGTGTTCTTCAATAGGATGTTTCATAGAACTTTCAGATTTTAGCTCTGTTTCATTACTATTTTTTCTAACTTGAAGAGAGGGTCTACATAAAAACAGGTAAATTTGTGAAATTAAAAAGCGCATTAGAAAGAAATAAATAATTGCAAGTGCAATTAAGGATCTGTATTAAACAACATAAGAAATACAGAGAAAATACAACCAAAAAACGAAAATTCAAAGGAATGTGGCTTGGCTAAAGAGCAGGACAAAGTAAAAAAAAAAGTGGGGAAAAAATCCTTTACTGAATATCTACATTAAACAAACAAACAAGCAAATAACTTGTTCTAAATTCAGAAAAGTTAAAAGCAAATGCATAAAAGTCAGGCCCAAACCTGTTTGAGGAACAAATAAAATGAAGCATAAAATCTAATAAAAATGTCTTTGTGAAATATGATAAAGCAAGAATTAAAGCAAGAAGCCTTCCAGAGAGTTTGTGTGAAACCAGCAGACAATCCAGATATAAAATAAATGTACTACAGTGGAAGAAAAAATGCAAATGAACTGCTTATAGGTTTATTTATGGTTCCAGAGCTTCAAAGAGATTCACCAGTCTTCATGAAGGACTTATTAGCTGATCCCTTCTAAATAAACAATCAGTAGGAGCAGCTACAGAGCAGACAGACAAATGTAGAAACAGTAGTAAATAAATGGGTGCCAGGACTAGGCAGTATTTTACCCATGCTGTAAAGGAACTGACTATAAAATAGATGATATACTACTATGTAAAATTAAATTGTTTTTCTAAGATTCTGTAAGTCTGAATAAGTGTAAATGAAAAGGCTGATATTTCTATCAGGAAATTAATATGCTATATAATAAAGAACAGAGTTGGGGTGCTCATAAATGAACAGCATACTAGGCAAGAGTTGTCAGAATTTTAAAAGCTGTCTCATAAGTCTTCTTCAGTTCCTTCCAAGAACTATAGCAAGTGTATGAATAAGGGAAACTAGTTAAAAATATCACTGTTGACTTTTGATATGGTTGTCATTACCAAAGAGAAAAAGAAGACATATTGAATAATGATGATCCCACAGTGCTCCCACAGTGAAGGTCACCCCGTGAATTTCCAACAGATCTGTATTGTGAAAGGCACACATTCACAGTGTGAAAAATGCTGTTAATATCTGAGACAGAATTTGCATATGATTTTGAATTATTTGGGAGAGTAGAGACAGAACCTGAAGAACTGAAGTATCTCCTTACACTACTCAGTGGTTAAATAATAAAATATCAATGTGAAAATAAAATGTAGTTAAATACAAAATACCCCTCTCTCCACTCCATCAATTTTAAGTTTACACACACAGTAATGGGCTCAAAGCCTAAGTCTCACCACTCAGGAATGAGACATTTCAATTATGATAAGTAGTTCTATGAAAATACCCAATCGTGAGCAGCCAGAAAAAACTGAAACCTAGAAACTATTGGGAAAGAAATAGGAAATAAAATAAGATCATTATTATGCAGCTGTATAAATAGATTGAGCCCATGAAACATATATACAGTAAATTTCCCTTCCTGTGTCTCAAGAAAGGTACAGTAAAGCTACAAAGGATTTAAAGACAATGCCAAGGCTAAGCAAAATATTTAGCATGTTCTGTAGGGAGAATGATAGAATAGACTAGGTTGAAAAATTCATGAATGAGTGAGAAGACCATGGAAAGCTGTTTAACAGTACAAGCTCTGGAGAGCTGCACAGGGATAATGAACCATCATTCCTTTCACCACATGAAGCATCTTCTCACTTGCCTCTTCCTTAAAATATTTTTGTACTGATTTTATACCATATAAACTGTGTAAACACATTTACTACATCAGCCTTCATACCACCAAGTTATAAGCTTGTATGATTTTCACGGGCATATTAGAGAAACTTGTTCATGACTGGTTATAGTTTCCTCTTTCTACTAGCAATTACAGAACCATTGTTTCATGATGACTGCTAATACCATTTTAAAATTTTTCTTTTTTCCCTGAAGAGAGAAAAAGGAGGGAAAAACATTTATTTATCCTCTTTCTTGAAGGTCAAGGAATGGAATAGCCTTGAATATGTTGGAGAAATAACATAATTATATTCTTGTTTTCCACGTTTGTCCAATGCTAATTAACTCATGGAGACTCCCCGATTATTCTGTGATATATTCAAAGATTCCACAAAAGGCATCTCACACCCCAAAAGGACAAAGTACTTTCATTTGTTTAAACTCTCCTGACAAAAAAAAAATAATAATAGACAGAGTAAAAATATTTTTGAACATGTACTCCTAAAATTCAGCTATACCAACACAAAAAAGATAATATTTTAATACAAAGACTTGTACCCCCAGAACTGCAATTTATAAGGCTCTTGTTACTACTAAATATAAAAGAATTTAAAGTACTGTGTAAGTAGTTTAAGTCCAAGCAGTGCTCATTATTTGAAGACTACACCACTGTTCCCAGAGTGTTTGGTCACATGCTCCTGTATTATCAGCTTTGACTGGTTTATTCCAGTTTTGGGATTTTGGGTTTTTTTAAGCCAAGTAACAGTAAGTAACACTAAACAATAGTACCTACGTTTGCAACAATGGGCATTAAAAATTAATAATAATATTAAAAAACAGATTCCAGAATCATTAAAAAAAACCTTCAGAATTTAAAATTTGTGAGCGTTCTTCATACGGGCTACTCTTGCAATTAGGTTTTGCTAAACTTTTTAGTATGTGAAGTACATATTAAAGGCAGGAACCAAGCAGAAATCTTCTGACTGGGGACTGAAGACAATAAGGGCATTATTGCTTTAAGGGACAGCAGGATATTGCTCCTCTTTTCCCCATCTTTTCCCTATCTACATTAGCTGACAGTCCATTTCAGCAACCACTGATACCTTAGATCCAGTCTATTAAATAGTAAGTCTGCACATACTGCTAGTTTTATCTGTCTATCGGGGCTAAATCTACACTAATCCCTCCTGTAGAATTGGAAATGGAATTTGGAAAGGGCCAGGAGAATTCAGCCTATTGATTTACAGGCCAGGGCTCACCGAAGTTGCTCTGCTGCTAACCAGGGCTGATTACTTTTCAAATGCACAGGGTTGAGCAGACATTATTGTTCTTCTTCAGCAAACTCATGTGAGGATTTTGGGGGCTTCTTGATATCTTAAAATAAAAAAGATTGATTTTCTTAAAGCAGCTTCTTTGATTTTCTGTTCTGTGGTCTACAAGAAACAGGGGTTCTAATTACACGATTTAGTATTTATTTATTTCTCATCCATTTCCTCATTAGTTAAGACTTTGGTGCAACTGTAAAGAAAGAGAGTAGATGCATTTAGTATTTGCTATAATGCCTTACAGCAAAATATAAGAGTGCTTCTAAAACATGCACTTAACGGTTTTGCTAACCATTAAAAACTTTTAGCAAAGATTTGCTTGAATCAGAACCTTAGATCCAAATACTGCTACAAAACCAGAAGTCACGTCTGCAATCCTTACTTGTGCTCATCTCTATGAGGACGAGAAAAGCAATCGAAGTAAAACTATTTTTTCTAAACTCAGAGATGCTTCGATGTTTGAATACACATTTTGTTGTGCTAATGTGTTAACAGTGAAATGAACAAGTTTGCATCATCTGCATTTGCAGAGACACCTCAGAAAAAGCTGTAACACATCGGTTTATATATTACCTTAATATTATATATTAAAATAGAATCTTAAAAGGAGTTACTACAAATAGGAAGATTTGACACTGATGTTGAAGGAAAAGCCCCGCTAATACTTAGCTAAATATGCGAGCAGAAATCCCAAACACATCTCATGGAAGAACAATCTCAAATCTGAAATTAATATTTTATGAGAACAATGATTTCTCTCTAAATTAGTGATACTTTTACTGCTGAGTGTAATCTCGGATGGCAGGTTTACATATGTATGGGTTTTCCATTTTCAATGTGAAAAAAATTTTCTGTTTCTAATTAACTTAGGAAATGTCTTGTTTGAAATGTTATACTGAGTTTTATGTATTTAGTATAGTGTGAAGAGAGGAGGAGAAAGAAAGAGATGAACCTTGTAAGTAGTTTAAACATTTTCATTTCAAAGTGTTGTCATTCAAGCTTTGTAAAAAAGTGAAAATGATTGCCTGGCTGGACTTCTTTTTTGGATCATTTATGATTATATGTAAGATTTAACATGATGGTACTACAACCTCCAAGTGTTACTGTCCCATTAGTAGAGATATAATAATAATATAATAAAAAATTAGTTGGTGAATTTTCTAGGTCCTAAACATTACTTGTAAACAAACTCGTACTTTTATTAATATTCTCTATGGAGAAGAGGTTCAACCAGCAAATAAAAACTCAAATTGAAATTTCAAATTTCCAAAATCATACAAAGACACCCATAAACTGTTCCATTCCTGTTTTAATTTGGGGAAAGTAACATAAATGAATCTTCCTGTAATTCTGATTTAGCGTATCAAAGAGCAGAATCAACTCCAATGGCTTTTGAGGCTGATGAAGGCTAAAACGTGAGAGATATTCAGCAGAACAGCTAAAACTTCCAAACTTTTTAATGATGGGAAAAAAGACAAAGCTTTTCAAGATCGACCTATTCTAAATGTGCTCTACTTAGTCCATTTCTGGGGTGGGTGAAGGTAAGAATATTGAGGGCTTCTTTGTGAAACGGTTTTGAAAGGTTCATAATTTCACTCGTTTTTGTTTTTTAAATGCATTTTTCAGAACCCATACAGGTAAGGAAAGCTGGAAAGGAATAACAGCCAGCTGTGTTCAGGCCATTAAAAACCAATCTGGGCATATCTATGAAAAAGGACATCCTGTTGGTCTAGAAATTAGTAAATTGAAGTGAAATGATAAGTAATTGGCTGACACACTTTCACAAGCCCTGTGAAAATTATTTTAAAACATCTAACAGCTGTTGGCTAATAAAGAGAAATAGTCTAGTTGCAGCAGAACATTTTAAGTGCCACTGACAAAAATGTTAGAATACTATGAAGGGTAGCTGCTATGTGACAGAAACAAGATCAGGAAGGATGAAGAACAGGGGCCATCAAAATGTGGGTAGCAGATGTGTGAAACTAAACATGCTACTGTCACATCCCACTCCTGAGTTTCTCTAAAGCCATGGGACACAGTGACTGGTTCAGCTCAGCTGAGCACTCTTCCCTTTCTTAGCACCTTGCCAGGTGCACCACACTATTGGACATACATATGACTGTCCCCTACTTTCTTCCTTCTTGAAAAAAGAAATTGCTGTTCTTTACGGCATTGGTGAAATGGTCCCTCAGCTGAAACTCTGTAGAGGACACCAGTATTCCATGTCTTGATAAAGACTGGTTACTTTTTATTCTTTTGTGTGAATTCCTGAGGAGCTTTCTATGGACAATGTTGCATGTTAGCTGAAAGCAGCGTATAATGACTGCAATGTAATGGTTACCACTGCTGTTTTAATTTAGAATTTGTATTTGTTTTGTCCTTCCCTTGCATGTGCTAACAGCATGTTTATATCAGGAATGTGAGCTCTCATGATGAACAGCTAATTACATAAAACTTGACATCCCTGTCCAAATCCCAAATTAAAACAATTCTTCTCACCATAGGGCTATGCTATTTTACATGTAGATCTTTAACTTAATTGTTATTACAGTTTTTTTCTGTTTTCTCGATCTGAGGTTTAAGCAATGAGCTATGACGGTCCATTATAAATCCTGAGCATAAATGTTACATAGCTCCTTTCTCATTATTTGATGCAGAAAAGACTTTTCCTTTTCCCCCACAAAAATCAGAAACTTTCTTGTACAGCAACATTAATCTTTAAAGCAGATGTAAATACTCTGTAGAGACAAGACTATTTCTGTAATGCGTTACTAACAAATTTGAGAAGTATCTTACAAAGCAGGGAACAACATCAGTTTTCAAAAAGGTCCTTCAATAACACCCTAGTTGAAACTGTTGGCTTTTAATCTGTAATGTTTGAAATTCAATCAAAAACTGAACTGTTGACACATCTAAGGAACATTGAAATGGGTACCCCTGAAATTATTTTTAAATTCTTATTCAGTGAAATGCTATTCATGATCTTACTAATGACACTTCTTTTAAATATAGTAGGATTTTTTTCTCCAAAAATTCTGCAGAAATTGATTCTGTATTCAAATTCATGGCTATGTAGGAACCAATTCCAAATCCAAACATCCCTCCATTTAAAGAACATTGGATTTAAATACTTATCCTAAAATCATAGACTTTTTAAGGTTGGAAAAGACCTTTAAGATCATGGAGTCCAACCATTAACCAGCACCTCCATGTTAATCACTAAACCATGCTCCCAAGTGCCATTTTCACATGGTTTTTTAACACTTCCGGAGATGGTGACTCAATCACTTCCCTGAGCAGCCTGTTCCAATGCTTCACCACTCTTTCAGTGAAGAATTTTTTTTCTACTACCTAATCTAAAACTCTGTGGTGAAACTTGATGTCCCTTTCTCTCGTCCTGCCACTTGTTACCGGGAAGAAGAGACCGACCCCCACCTTGCTACTACCTCCTTTCAGGTACTTGTAGAGAGTGATAAGATCTGATAGAGAGTGGTTTAATTGGACTTTGAATCTTTGATACCATACTTCTCTTCAATCAAATAGTGTGTAAAAATTAATGTAATCTCTTACTAGCATTTTAGCTGAAATAAATTGATAAGAATTGTGAAAAAGTGCTCTTTTAGTGTGTATCTGTTATTAAGGGAGAACTGAGATTGCACACACTCCCAAAACAAACAACTTTTGCATTTAGGAGAAAAGAGTTGTGAGATTGTATTTGGACACTTTGCACAAAAAGAAAGAAGGTTAAAGATGACTCCTGGTCTTCTGTCCATCCCTGTGTGGCTGAGCAAAGATCCAGTACAAGCTAGTCTAATATTGGCAATGAAGAAAGAATAAAAAATTTTGTTTGAAGGCAGAGTACCTTATGAAATTCTAAGAAATAAAAATTCCTCAGATGTCTTCTCTTTCAGTTCCTTTTTAATGCCTGGAGTTGGGGAAATTCCATAATTACTCTATTAATGACAAAATGCTTATTGTATTCCAACAAAATCCTGGTCAGAGTGCCAAAGAAAATATGCCCGTGCTGTGACTGCAAGTACTTCTATTAATTAGATGTGGAATTTGGAAGAAACTTGCTCCTGAAACACAGGATCACAACTTTTTCCAGCAGATGACACTGTATTTCTCCCTGGAGAAAACATCCTAATGTGTGTTCAGACTCACTCTGATATACAGAGAAAATGGGACATCTATCTTCTTGCTACAGCAAGATTTAAAAAATATTCATCTCCTGCAATAGCTCTTCCAGGGACTGCAGTTAGGTGTACTGAGGTACTTATGTACCACCCTTCACTTTGATTGATTTGCAATAGGGTTATATACATTCAATGACTGACAACAAGAAAAGAAAGATTTCAGTTTCTGAGATGTTTTGTAATATTTTTTGAGCCCTTACGCAGAGACCTGTGAAAATGACTTAAATAACCTGAGTAGTTAATTGAGTACTACATCGTCACCTACAAATCCAGCTAAGTAAATGATTAAAGCAGGAAGCCCCTACTAAGGGAAGGAAAACTGAAAAAAATTTAAAAATTAAAAATTGTCATTTCAATTTGCAAAGCCTGAGCTACCCATAGGTACTTCTTTGGTATATCCAGGGTACTTCTTTGTCTAGACAAAGGTGTCCTCCTAAACCTGTGAACAATGCTGAACAACGCTGCAGAATGTTATTATATTGTTATGTTATTATCCTCTCTTCAGAGTTGACTTTTCTCATACTTCAGTGACTGCACAGAAAGGTCCAAGTACAGGCAGGAAAACTGAGAATTTGACCACTGGTAAAAGAGCAGCAATAAGACCATGTAATAGATCCCATTCTCATATTTTCTACATATCTACAGATATTCTGGATGCAGAAGCCATGTCAGAGCTGGTGTTCTAAATGCTTTATAGTTGTGCCTTTCACTTAGACTATATAAATCTTGTAGAGTTGAAAGAAAGTGTAACCATACGACTACATGCTTTCCCATTCAGTGCATGTGTAGCAGATTGAGCTCTCTTTTCCTTCCCAGACAATTTCCCTGAGCATTCAATGAGCATTCATTTCTGTAAAACTTATTAACTGACATTTAGAAAATAAGTTTCTGTTTTTCCTTTGAGACAGAACATATGACAAAAAACCCCCGCAAATATTCATAAAACATGTGGAGTACTTCCAGTGAAACAGAAAATTATGCAATTTTATTGAGTACTGAAATTCTAGTTCAAAGTGTGGACTATCTGCAGAATCTGAGCTACATCTTGGAAATTTGAAATTCATGAGCATGAATCCAGATAGTCTGCCATAAAGGAAGAAAGACAATTTTTTCTTTTCCCCTAACAGTAATATTAAGTGAAAGCCTTTATGGAGTATCTACAGTTAAATATATATACCTACATATGAGCTCTTCAACAAATTTATAAGTGACTAGGATGGAGGACCTGAAAGTATACTTAGCATAGGAAGTTCAACAAAGTGCCAGATTCTACACCCGGGACAGGGCAATCCTGGATGTGTGGACAGACTGGGGAACAAGAGGCTGAGAGCAGCACTGTGGAAAGGGACCTGGGGTCCTGGTCAAAGTGGAGTCAGCAGTGCCCTGGCAGCCAGGAGGGCCGACCTTATCCTGGGGGGCATCAGGCACAGCATCACCAGCTGGGCAAGGGAGGGATTGTCCTGCTCTGCTCTGCACTGGGGCGGCCTCAGCTCGAGTGCTGGGGGCAGTTGTGGGTGCCACAATATAATAAAAATATAAAGGCCTTAGAGAGTGTCCAAAAGAGAACTACAAAGATGGTGAAGGGTTTAGAGAGGAAGCCGTACAAGAAGCAGCTGAGGTCCCTTGGCTGGTTCAACCTGAAGAAGAGGAGATGGAGGGGAGACCTCATCATGGTCTACAGCTTCCTCACCAGGGGCACTGATCTCTGGTCCCTGGTGACAGGAGCAAAAGGAACGACATGAAGCTGTGTTAGGGGCAGTTTAGGCTGGATACTTGGAAAGGGTTCTTCACCCAGAGGGTGTTTGGGCACTGGAACAGGCACCCCAGGAAAGTGGTCCCAGCACCAAGCCTGACAGAATGCAGGAAGTGTTTGGACAATAGTGTCAGACACATGTTGTGATTCTTGAGGTGTGCTGTGTAGGACCAGGAGTTGGACTTGATGATTTTTGGGGTTCCTTTTCAACTAGGGATAAATTCTATAATTCTATGAACAACTAATGTGTTACACAAGTCTAAAACTTACTCACATAACATAAAACTGTAAATATTATTTTTAGATAAATTTAACTTATTTTTATTTTTTTTCTTCTGAACTCCTTAGATCTATTTTCTTTGAATGGGGAAACGACATCATCCTTTTTATTGCTTAAAAATCTTCCTGTTGAAATGTAGTCTTGATTAGACAAGGCCAGTTCCTGATTTAATGTACACATATCTTTCCTGAAAACAGTTGTACTTGCTTATAAGTAGTAATGTAGAGCTGTTAAATAGCAATATATTTCCTGAATGCCAGTGCTTTCAGTTGACTGCACACTCCAGCTTTGACATTTGCTGTTTTATTAGTCTAGTGTTGATGAATGGAAGGAAAAGGTCTCATCACAAAAGGGTTTATATTATGCAGTTTATATGAATGAAGGAAGAGGCAGGATTTGTTAGACCTTCTATTGACATAATTTTTATTTTTTCTGACTGGTTGTGAAGGCAATCTGCAGGTCACATAGCCCTCTGTACCCCAGAATGAACTAAATTTACTTGTACCACTCAGAATGGTTTTTTATTTAACATAATCTTCAAAATTTCCAAGGCTGGAAGTTTCCTAACCATCTTATTAGTACTTAATGATATTACATTTATGCCGTTCCTGTAAAAAGAATCTGCTTTCTCCACTTATCATCCCCTGCAGCCTATGGCAGACAGCTCCCTTTCCCCAGCTCTCCTTCACACTGAAAAGAACTCTTTAAAAGTTATCTCAACTGAATTAATACAACATGAGTTTCCAAGGGTCTTTTTTTGTTTTTCATTGTGTGACTGGTTAACACAGTTAAAAATAACAACCTGCATTTACTGGTAAGGAGCAGTTTCTGATTATGATTAGTTAATTTTTATGCAGAGTTCTTCAGGTTAATGTAGTACTCAGAAAGTATAATTAAAAGTAGTTGGAAATGAGGGATCAATTGTTTGCAATGATCATTATTTTATTTGTCCATTTTTGACACTATAGAGCTAAATACAACCTTTTCCAAGGAAAAGTGCTTTAGATTTTTTTTTAATTGTGTATTATTGCTTACTATTAATAGATTTTTTAAAATTATCCAGTAACTGACCTCTGCAGAATTTTTTCTCTTACATTATTTTACCTTTGCATAAATTTTTTTACTGCAATGAAAACTCTTATGCTAAAATCAGAAGGAGTACAATTAAAATCACTGGGCATATATTCACTTCCTGTTCTGGCTTGTATGTTAGACACATTCCTCAGAAGAGTTTTAAAACTCTCATCACAGATAATGACCTTCAAAGAAAATAATTGACATTAAGTATAAAATGTCAGTGAGATTTTCATGAAAGATAATATTCTTTATCATATATGCACCAAAATAAAAGATATTAATATAATTCACTGAATCATTTAGCTGCCAGAAATTTGGAAATACACATTTAAGATTTTCTTTCTGTTTGATGATATGTGCAAGGTTGCATATTTTTAGTTTTCTGGTTCTCAGAATCAGTTTCTTGTGTATCTTACTCATAAAGCTTGCCATTTTGTAAAAACACAGTGCAGATCTATTCAGGTGAGAGTCACTGGTCTTGATCAAGGCTTTGTGTAATTCCAAAGGTATGTCCAAGTTCTGTATTTCTGTTGACAATCCTGTACTGTCTTCAGGCTCTCAGGAAAAAAATTGTAGCATATAGCTGTTAGTTCCAGGCTCTGAGGAACTGGTTGAATAGAGACTGTTGAATGTATTTCTGCTCAACAGACCTGGATAAAATAAGACTTTAGAAAAAAAACAAGTTTTAAGAGAAGTTATGCCCTGGAGCTGGAAAGCAGACCTGAGGAAAGGGTTTCCAAGAAATTCAGTTTGTACACAATGCATTGTCAGGTAACAATAACTGCCTTTGCTGTCAGGAACCTCAGTCCCCAAGCAGCAAACAGCAAAATGTGTAGATGTATCTTGTGTGCCCACAATGGGATTTCTTTGGCTGAAATGTCTGATACCATTTTAGATGAAGTTGTTTCTAGATTGAAAGAGTTGAACAGATATTCCTTACAATGGAATTGCAAGGGAAAAATATGGATACAGAGTTCAGCCTTCTGAAAATGGAAGATGAAATTTCATTGCAATAACATGCTTCAGACCCCGACACAACATGACATAATCAGACCTCCCTCTTACTTCCTTGCATTACTCAGGTTAGTGTCAAACATATACGTATTGTTGAATGTGGATAAACAGATTAAGATAACACAGGGCAAAGTACACCAGAAAACAACTAAAAATTTGTTTCATCAACCTTTGGTGAAATAAACTGAATGAACACCTGAAAAAAGAAGGAGTATTAAAAAACAGAATTTTGGAACTATGGAGATTAAAAAAAAAATATAAGATCCTATAATATATTTTATTCAGGAACTGAGTATCAAAAGAAAAAATGTTTCAAGGTAGATTAAGCCTAAACAGGGTGAAATTCCCTAGACCAGAAAAAATTATTTATACATGTGTTTTAAAAATTATCTATTGATTTAAATTCTACTGCAGATAGAAGCCTCTTGAAAATTTTTCATCAGCAGCTAGTTTTTGCATAAGTATTAAAAGAACATTCTGATGGTTTTTTAGGTAGGGAATACACATAACTTTGCCAACTGAAATAGTGGAATCTAACAAACAATACAATGAATACATTCTTCAAAGGCAAACAGTGCTGGAAAAGAAAGAAATGAGAACTAATTTTAAATAGTGTTATTTATAATTATGTAGACTTTTTGGCCTCAAGTGGGATCTTAATAACAGTAAGGTGCTCCTTGCATATTCTGTAACATAAATGTTAACTACTTAGAGCCAGTGTTAATATTGGAGGGATTTGTAGGTGAACATGAGTGTGCTTGTGAGTGTAGAGAGCAAGAGAAGGTGTGTTTTCTTTAGTGAATACTGACACTGACCTGCTGGACAACAGCACTTGTTTGTGTTGGTGCTGCTGATGTTTACATTGGTGTTGATAAAGGCCCTGCTCTATCTGGTGGCCTGTGTGGCCAGGCATGTTAAATGCTGTGTGATTGTATGGGATGTATCCTTCTGGAACACACACTCAACTTTGCTGCTGGCTGAACCTGCAAACTTGAACAGCAGCTGCATCAATCAGGCTGCACAGAGAGACCTCCAAACCCCAGCGTGCCACAGGCCTGGCTGCTGCAGTCAAGAAGAAGGAATGGCTGCTGGCACATGCTGGAGTCAACAAATCACGTAACATAACTAACAGGTATAGATTGTCCAGAAAAGATGACCATCGAGTTTTAAAGCTGTGAGCACAGTTGGAAGAATTAGTAGCAGATGTGATTAAAATCACTGTCTGCCTGCTATCATTTAACACCTACTACTCTGATAACTACTGCCATCCTTTTTGTAATTTTTTTGCTTGATGTGAGGCAGAACTGGCTTGTCCATCTCTTAAGTCAGTGCTTGCAATGAAGTAATGACCCTTTCCTTGACAATGCCCTTGACCTTGTCCATCCCCAATGTTATTTATTGGCTTTCTCATCTTGAATTCCTTTGCAAGAAATCCTTCCAAAGACTCGTTGTGATTACATGGGGCACCTGTTTTATTTCCTTCTAAGCTGGTTGTATTTTGACCTTTCTTGTACATAAGTCTGCATTTGGAGATGAAGAGGAAAATGGAAGTGTAAATGAGAGAAGTAGGAGCTGCCTGCATTCTTTACCAATTTGTCTCGGGGCAGCCACGGCACTGGAACACAATAATCAGTGTGCAGATGTTAACACCTTCAGACAGCACACCACACACCAGTTCCACAAGGGTGGTTGTGAGAACTGATCAGTTACTGTGTACAAATAGGCCAGGGACATACATAAGGCCTAGATTAGTTCAAATGCTATTTCAGACAATTAATATCAAGAAACCAAGAACTAGAATTAGAAATGATAATACACAAAACCGTCTTTTAAACAAAAACATAACAACTGTTCAAACACAAACATATACACATCTCACCCAAATGGGACCTGTTACCAGTACGTATTACCTACAGGCCCCACCCAAAGCTGTGTAGGAGAATTTGTGTCTACACAGTTCCTCAGAGTAGCGAGATCTACCAGAACCATTTCTCTGAGATCATGAGGGATTTTGGCACCATTCTCACTTCCACATTCCTTTACCATGTCAGATTTATACCGCTAGTCCCTTTCATTTACTGTTGCTGGGTTCATCCTCATTTTGAGTTCTAATCTCCAGGAAGAGCTGTTATTTCTTCATTTTACTCTCAGGTCATTACTAGACTTTATGATGTTTGGTAGACTTAGAAAAATCCAACACACAATAAAAACTATATGCAATTTATGATTTAATACAAAAAATTAACATTAAAGACAGCAGAAATGCAAAGTCATTAAGGAAAAGGTGGAATAGATATCACCTGTATTTGGTGTTCAGCATGACAGCTTTGCTACTATCCACATAACATTTCTTCAAAGGAATTGGTGGCCAGTGTTTGCTAAAAGACCACTGAAGGAAAATAAAGTCATGGGTAGTTGTTCAATGTAAATTAAGCCTGAGGCTACACTTGATTCTGTTGAAAACTTGTTCTGAATACAAAATGCGTGGTTATTTAAATAGAATTTTTGTGGTGTTCTTTACTGCAGTTGCAGTGCTTTACATCACTGGCTAATTTATCTTCAGAAACCTTATTTTAAAGATAGGTTGTATATTCAGAGTGCAAGTTGCATGATCTATACTGTTTTTGTAAATGTTTCCTGATTAAATGAATGGTGTTCAGTTTAGCCTGTAAATCCCCTAATGTTTCAAGACTTGGACACTTGCAGGCAGCAGCAGGCGCCTGACCTTGACACTCTCTCTATGTAAACAACAAGGTGGCTGGCAGATTATCTGTGAGGGTCCTCGATTTGGAAATTAACTTCCTTATCAATTAATTGGTCTGGGATTCAGTTTTTTAGAAATTTAGACATGTTATAAAGCCTATCTGGTTTTTTGTCTTCCATTTTTCTACTAAAGAAACTGAGGAAATAACTAGGTGAATTCCATACTTTTAATTTAGGAAGTTATAGGCACTGTGAAGAGATAACAATAGTTTCTTTATGAATACTGAAAAAAAACCCCATAAATTAATTTTAATTTAATTTTAACATTATGCAAATATTTATTCCAATATTAACTATCTTTGTTTTGGCTATATTTTCTTTTTCCTTTGCATTATCTTGTAGTATATTTCACAAATGGGTTTATATGTCGGAATACTTACTGAAAAAGGCTTTTGCAATCTATCATTATAGGACAACCACTTTACAAACAATGCTTTTTAATATGAAACTACAATCATATTTGATACCTCATATTTCTCATAAATAACAGTGGTCTCAGGCACACAGTGTGATTCTCGGGGATTGTTCTGACAGTGTTCTCAGGCACATGCTGGGACTCTTGGGAATGTCCTGTGCATGGCTAAGACTTGTACTCGATGATCCTTGTGGGTCCTTTCTAACTCAGGATATTCTGTGATTCTGTAATAAGTTAGTTTGGGAAATATAGCAGGCCTGACTTTTGTTTGCAACCTCAAATAAGCCTGTCGCTGACTTCCAGGCAGAGATGATCTTAAGTGTAACAGAGTTGCTGCTGCTGTCAATTAACACCAGAACAAGGAGCTTTGAGTAGTTCAAATGGCACACAGCAAAAATAAACAATTTCAAGTGAAGGAATGGGATGAATGCTACCTTTCCTCTTCACCTGCAGTAACCAGGTTAGTGTTTGCTCTACATTCGTTCTTCAGCTCATCTTGACTCAATAGAGACAAGTCTCCCTAGCTTTGGAAGAATTTAAGCGTATATTTCTTTATGGAGATGATCAAGGGTTCTGAACTTATGACTCCAGAATATTTTTATTGCCTTATAGACTCCCTGTAGAAGGAATTTTATAATTTTAATGTTTTTAAGGGAAAAATATTATTAAGATTTGAAGTAGAGTTTGACTAGGAAATTTTACTCATTGTGATGATTTACTCGGGAATCTTTCCTGTGGAGTCTGCCTGCTGAGCTGAGTGCTCTAGAAATTTTTCACTACCATGTTAGCATGCTGTGTTCTACCCCTTTAAATTGTGCTTGTACCATTCATTGTTAAAACAACTCCAGGTTGAATACTGGGAGTTCTTTACAGCCAGAATACAGAACAAAATCAGTTGTCTTTTTATTAGTTTTCTTATTAGCTTAAAAATATTTTTGCAAGAATGATTTATACTGTTCCTACTCACAATTTCATGAGCATGGTTTCCATACAACAATCCAGAATTAGTCAGTGTGATGTGAAGTTAGTGAGATAATGGAAATAAATTTATTCTTTGTGTTTCAGGCATGGATTTGTGGTTGTTCTGTCTGGCTGCCTGTGTTGACACACACATATGGAATTGCTTTTAGGGTGTAGGACTGAATCTTTTACTAAACTTGTGTTGGCTAACAAAGGAAAAACTTTAAGAAATAATTAAAATTTACAGGGAACACGGTGTTTAAAATAATTTGAAAACAAGCATTTCACACAAAGGCTTGCTTCATTTGTTGCCTGAATTTGTTGAATGCCAACATTTTTTTGGACAAGTTACACAACAAAATAATTAGAGCACTTCAAAATAGGTTCCCTATTTCTTTCTCTGCAGCTAGTCTCAAAAACACTGGCTATTGACACCAACTCTAGAGTCCATATACCTAAAACCCATATGGTTTATTCAGTCTCTGAGATGTGTCTATCTCCTCAGACACCTGCATCATCATTTAAAATATACAGTCTATGAACTGAGCAATCTCAAACTGTAGTCATCACTGGCATGTGGAATTTTCAGATAAGAGTCTGATGATTTAGTACTTCCTATATTCCTCCATCTTTGGATTGCCAGGACTTGGTTCAATCCATATTTGAAGCTCTGAATTTTTTTCATATTCAGAAAATACTTTTAAGGATCTTGCAGTTCACATATAAATCTGTGTAGGTCACACAGACACTGAACTTAGTCCCATTAGGAATACAGGATCAGCTTTCAAGACCTGTCCTTAACATTCTGTGTCATTCTATGTAGCTGTAAAATGATGACCAGAGGTTAAATTTTAAGATATACTACTCACAGGATGTTCAAGTGAAGCAGTCCTAGAAGTGAAACGTGAACATAGCAACACTCTTTTTGTTTGAAGGTTTCTATTAAGATTTTAATCCATTTTTCATTTAACAGCTCTGCCTACATACGATTATACCATTGCTGGTTTTGACAGCTGTACTAGATAAAGTTCTTCTTCATTGCCCTCTCACCCCAGCCCCCCCATTTCACTCCATATTCCTTTGTCTGTAGGTAAACAGGTTATTGATTCCATCAGCAATTATGTTCTATTTTTAATATTGATTTAACTATTTGTATGTTGAATATGTTATTTTTACTTCCTCGACCTCTGAGTTGGTTGTTTCATTTCATTTGCAAGATATTTCAAAGCCTCTGGTCATGCTCTTTTTTTTTTTTCCTTTTCCTAAAAAATGGTATGTAGAGAACCTGGAATATGAATCTCAAAATAGTTGTAGTTTCAACTGAAACCTATCAAGATAATGAGTTAAAATCAAATGCCCATTTAAGAAAACATCTCCCAAAAGACAAAGTAAAATTTACATAAATGTTTACGGTGTGTTTCTTTATTCCTCGTGAGGGAAAACTTTTAACACATCAAGCAGAAAATGTTATCTCAGTGTCTTTCCAGAATTATCACTAATTTTAAGTGAGGAAAATACAGTCTTTCCACTTTATATACAGGTCCCAAGTTAAATAAGCTCCTACTTAGAGGAAAAAAATATGATAAAAATTAGCCTACAAACACATTAATGCACAATTACCACTGAGTGTATTACCTCATGTTTTTCTTTATTTCTTTGGTAACATCCAAAATGGTTCTCTCTGAGCCTCTGATGTAGGGTGAAGCAGACTCTCGTGAGCAGTGCCATTTCAGTTCTATTACAGCTTTTCTATAATGTTCAGTATCTTCTCTAGCTCTTTGGGAGTTTTCTTATAAATATATTCAGTTTACAAGACCAAGCACATCATTCTCTTTAAACTTGTCCTTCCTGCTGCACTATTACAAGATGAATTTTTCTTCAAGTTTGTGATATTTATGACACCTTTTGTTTTATGCTATAGATTGAAGATCTCTTTGTTATCTTTTACTGCCTATGAGTTTTTTCAAAATCATGATGTCTAGTACCGTGCATCTGTTTGCAACTACATTTGAAACATTTCTGACTGAGAGTTTACTCATCTTCTGCTGAGTGCTGGTTCATGGCTCCTATGAAGAATTTCTCTGAGGTAATGGACCTATTGCAATCTGTTGGTGCTTGAAAAAGGTCTGTTAGCAATTGGCAAATGAATATTGCATGAGCCACTGCTTTGCATAACACAACAGACAGTAAAACCCTTCTTTCTGTGCATCATTTTAATGCACAGATCATTATGTTTTGAAAGGTGATGGAGGAGGAAGAGGAAGAGTTCAAAGCAGTACTACTTTCTAAGGTGTCAGAGATGGAGGAAAATTCTTGTTTGTTTTCAGCAAAAGATTGTGGAATTTTGCTATCTTCCGAAAAAAATTTAACCACTCTGAACTTTATCAGAGACTGTATAGTTGACTCATGGAATGCAGCAAAGCAAGTCCTGTCTAAAAGAAACGGACATTCAAGAGCATTCAAGAGGAAGATGTACAGTGGTCTCAGTCAGATCTATTGTTCATTAATCAATTATTACAGAATCAAATGTTTGGATTTTATTGGTTCAATTTGTTACCACCCTCTTTAGCTATTACTTGATATTCTTCTAAAGAAAATCCTTGTAGGAAACAAGCATGGTAGTTCCACAGGTAATTCGCTGTGTGTTAATAAGAAGCTTGCCTTGTATTATTGCCCTGCTTTATTAGCTGAAATTTTAAGCAATAAATAACATCAGAACATATTGTAATTCAGCCTCATTTATCTAATAGCCTCCACAGAAAATAAGGAAGTATTTGGATAAACTGTCAAAAGAAATAGGCTGGATATTATCACCCTTCAATGACATCTGTCTGTCAAGCCCCAGGACTTCAGGTTTCCGTCCCTCATCCAGGGAAACGTAAGAGACTTCACTGTTCTCCACATTCAGAAATCAGCTGTGCAATTATGCCAGTTGTACTGCATGATTAACCTCCTCAGTCTTGAAGGGGTTTTATACTGTAAAGATATGCTGTACCCATGTGAGACCTGTGAGCAGTGCACAGGCAGACCATGTTGTTAGGGCAAAAAGAAGGCAAGTACATGGTTATTTGAGGAAAAATTATCTCAGGCTCAGATGACTGACATAAAGGACAGTGACAGAGAGCACATGGTTACCAGCTGTCCCAGATGAATATCTTACACCCATAGTGGTACTACATTAATATTGATGATGTATTGATATTTCCCACATTTGTTATATAAATTAATGAACTACTGGAGCAAACAGCCAGAAGGAGTGGGATGATTTGTCACTCTCTAGCTTCCCCAATTTGCTATCTTCCCAAGGCTATACATTATAAAAAATGGAATTCACATGGCTCCCTTATTAACATGCATTAGCTGTATCAGAGTGTGCCTCATGGTTTACTAGGGTCAGTTCAGGAGAACCTTCATATCTTCAGGCAATCTTCCTCTTCCTTAAAGATAACTAACAAATAATTAAGACATCTCCAAAGAGAAAGCTTTTCAGTTTGTTTTTGGTTTCTTGTTAAATTGTAAAACAGGTTCAACCAATACACTTGCCCATGAAATTAATTTTACTGACCGCCTTTGTCAAATGGGTACACCCTATGAAACTTATATATAATTTGTATTTTCTAATTATACTGTTTAGAAATACAGTATATTGTCTATCATTTTTGGGCAGAATGGGTTTCCTGACTACTGGAGTTTACACTCTGTTCTTTCAGTTTATAGTATCTGTAGGGCTCTCTGTTTCTGTGCTGGGATTTTTGTTTATTTGTTTGTTTTTTTTTTTGTAGATTCTATGCTATGTGGCCATGTTTACTGTACTAGGTGCTGCGCAGAAGCACTGCGAGACAGGCCTTAGCTCAGTTTGTAATCTAGGGAAAAGACAGAGAAAGAAAAGGCTCCACCTTACCTCATACATATACAGCTCAGTGGCCCCTCGGAACACAAGACAGTTTTACTTGCTACAGTGCCAACCATTCAGGAGAAAATTTTTGAATGAAGCACTCACAATTTTTAACCCAAAATGATCAAGCGGTTGAAATGCCTCTTTTTGATTTTGCTTTGTTTTGTGGGTTCCAAGGATTTCTTTGTTTGATTGATTTTTTGGTTTGATTAAGGAGATGGGGTTTGCTTGGTTTTGGGTTTTTTTTTTTCTGACCAACCCATCTTCTAATACTTAACTATAAAAATCAACATCTATTTACCCTCTCTCAGGCAAGAGTTGGAATCAGTTCAAGAAGAGTGAATGCTTTTCCTAATGATTGAGCTACCTGTGAAGAAAGAACCACAGATATGTAATCAAGCTAAGCAATTCAGCACAGTTCTACTATTGGCTTGATTTAATTGTTTTTATAGACAACTTATGGCTAATGAAGATTTTTAATCATAAATGTTACCATGTAATTTGATGTCTATGTAGAGTGTGTCAGATTTCTCTGTATTCTAGAGGCTTCTTTTATTCTACTAAACATTTTCAGAGCTCATTAGCACATTGCTGTAGATATGATTACACTTTCAGTTGGCACAGCATTTTCTTGTTGATTGCAGGGTGGTAAACAGCTCCCTTTGGTGCCTTTTCCTCTCATCTGGAACACAGAACCTAACTGCTGTGACCACTTACGTGACAAATTTGGCAGATGCGAGATCCCAGATGGAAAGCTCTCAAATTTGTGTTTCCAGTGTAGCATCTGGGTATATGATTTGCTTCCTGGCTGACTCCTTACAAGATCTCCTGGGCTGCTTCTACATATTTACCAGTTATAGCAGCTGCAGTTATACTAGACTGTTTGACAGGGCCTCCTCATTTGCATCATCTATTGAAGTTATAACTTCCTATAATTATATCTATCCTCCCCCCACAAGTCTATTAACTAAAATTATCATATTGACCAGAGAGTTAGGTTATTTGAGTCTGCAACTATTCTTCTCCACTGTTGAGAATCTTCCTGCCAGTTAGAGGTCATATTTCATTCTCTGTTCTAGGATAGTTCACAGGATTAATAGTTCTAAAATCCAGAGTAACTTCACTGAGACTAAAAGAATTTTTCCAGACTTGTGCTGATACCACTCTTTAGTGTCTGGCTCTCCTATTGATCAGGGTCTGTTTTATTATCATCTTTTTAGATATTTAGTTTTATTCTTCTCAGTAGTTGGCTATCTTGCATTAATTGTATCTTATAAATACTGACAGTTATCTATGTCTAGTATTGTATTAGGGGCCTTTGCATTGCTGAAAGTTTGGCTTTGCAGGTAAGATATAAACCTGAAAACTTATCTCTCTTGCCTGCTAAAGATCTCAGCATCGTTTTGCAAGAATAATATGTTACCATCAGTTTCTTGTATAAACTGCAGTTAGCTTAATTACATTCTGTCTTCCTAAATTCCTTCTGTAGTGTCATTTTGGTAAGCCATTTTTCACTTTCAGTCTTAAAACTGTTGTGCAACACTGCTTTATGCTGTTAAACATCTGCTGTATTCCACCCCAGTGGCGGTTGATTCACCAGTAGATGAAGAGATCACTCTGTGCCTGCTATATAATACACTTTGGTATCCTTTGGGATAAATGTAAATGCAATGTGTTATAACAAATCTGTAGTCAGAGAAGGCTTCGTGGTTGTCACCACATTGCAAGTCACAGTAATTGGGAACATCACAAGCAGCAATGATGGAACAGTAGAATCAGTTTTTAAATGCATCTGACTCTAAGCTAAAAGAATTTGTAGAAATATGAATTATGGCATGCAGTTGAACAGCTGTCATCCCAATGCTTAGAGGACTTGCAAGATTTCCTAACAATACTGATTCTTACCATTCCCCTGACACAAAATGACTCTGGATGCTTCCTGAGAGAAAGAAGTGCCTTGTAGACCATGAAATAAAAAAGATCTGCCCAAATCTTCCTTCTTCTGAATACCTGAAATTTCCATGAGCAAATTGGATGGGGAGTGGTGTACCCCCAAGTATGACACTTGAAAACTTCACATTTTTCGTTACTGCCACAATAACAGTGGCACAGAAACTGGTTCAGCAGAGTTATGTCTACCCTGGTAACAAAAGGCAAAGATATTATGAGGTGGTTTTTTGCCTTTGATTTTCATAAGAACTCTAAATTGGTGAATACCATTCCTAAACCACGACACTGTGTTTCAGGCAGAAAGTGACATTCACTCCTTATTCCACTGAAATGCAAGTCACACTAGCATGGTGAAAAATTCTAGGTAAAACACTTACCTGTAAAATAGCAAACAGTTTGGGATATCTTAGGTATCAGGAATGACAACAACTGATTTCTGTGTAAGGACATGGAACTACTTATAAATGAGAAACCTCTGCAATAGAGTGAGAAAAATCCATAAAAAGAACCTTAGTTCTTATCAGGGAGTATAGTTCATTAAATTCTTTTGCTGCCCATTGAAATTTTGAGCAGTCTTGCTAGTGATGTGTTTCAATTATAAATGAGAAACTTAATTCCAGCTGCTTGAATAAATATTTTATCTTTCTTAAAAGAGATCATAAATCAATTTCAACATGCCTGTGCACTCTACAGCCTACAGTTTAGGACTTGTAAATCTAAATATATATGCAACCTAGTTATGGCTTATGTGTCAGATGGGATCCAAAGAGCAAATAAGGACAGCTTATGTAGTACTGGAAAACCAATAATGCACACACACCACTATTTATGTTAGGATTTGAATATGCTTACTAAACTGTTGATTAAAGTAGCTCAGAAAATGCCATACAGAATGCTTGAGATAATAAATGCCAGATAAAGTATTGGTAGATGCAAGGGAAGGTGTAAGAAGAAGGGAAGGAAAAGCACTGCAATGTGTTACTTTGTTCCCAAGCTTCAATGCACAGCAGAACTAAATGCATTTTATTTGTTATAATAGCCACGTCTTCTTTGTCTAATACAATAAAATGCTGCATTTAAATATATGCTATAATGTAATATGCTACAAATGTATAATACATCAAGGAGTATTTAGACTCAGTAGGCTGTTCAAAATATAATAACTTTGATTTAAGGAATCCTTTTGTTCTCTTACGCATTGCAGGAAGGGAAAGGAGGGAGAGAAACTCCAGAAGCTTGGCAAAGACATTTTTCATTCTATTTTATAAGCCTTCCTTTTCCCTCTTCTTTAAATGTACTGACAGACACAATGATACATTGATCCATATGTTATTTTTCTTCAGCCAGCATAAAAGGATGGTAATTTACTGACAATTAAATCTTTGAAAGTAGTATTGGTTTAGAAGTTCAACTGGGTTTGGTGCAGCTTATTTGAACCATTTGCACCTTATAGTCCTCTCTCTTATTAAAACTTAGAGCGAACTTTTTATTTTCTTCTGAGAACTCCAGTCCTTTCCTGCTGAATATATGACAGGAACAGTGGCTCTCATTTTCTCCTTAATTTTAGGTGATTCTTACTGAACCAGGTTACGACTACTGCTATAGGAATATGTACAATGAGTAACGTTTATAACCTGAAGAATAGGACAAGAAATAAAACTTTTATGTCTTAAAAGTTATTCCTAAACACATATATATTGATTATAAGAACTTAGCAGGCTTTGTTAGCTAATTAAATGTCCAAGAGACATTGTTTTCTTTATTCTTTTTCGTGATTTCCACCTAAGTACATCTATCTACACACAAAAATGACCCTTGTATATACATTTCCTATTTTACATGAAAAAGAGAATGAAATTTAGTGGATGTGCTTTCTCTTTATCCCTCTGCCATTAGGCAGAAGGCACCTTGGGGCCACTTACTTGCTAGTAATGATGGGAAGAAACCACGAGCTCCTTGGAGAAAGGATAATGGAGTTGCAAACAGAGAGGAGTTAAGAGGATTGTGTGTCTTTATGAAAAAAAAACCCACTATGCTACATTCTTAACATCTTATGGGTCTATAATTCATTATATAATGTACCTTGTCAACAACCTTGTTGGATGAAATTCTGTCCAAAAGAGTTCTCCATGGACTCTCTTCATGGAAGCAGCCCCATACTCACAGCTTGTTTGCACTCTACTTAGCAGTATGCTAAATTAAAATTTAGTTTTAAGGCTTAATTCAGGTTTAAGTGGAACAGCCCTTGGGATTATAATCTAAAGTGAGAATTTTCACTTTGCCAATCCTACTTCCATCCTAAAAGATCCTATGAATCTATGATTCAGTAAAGTACTTGCACTTCAATGAAATGAATCAACTTTTTCCAAATGTAACATCATATTTATTTAACAGTGAATTAAAAAAAGGTTATAAACTGCAGAATTTTCTGCAACATATTGCAACATATTTGTTCTGAAGTTCATAAACATGGCAAGAAGTCAGTTAGAGAATGCCAATCCTTTCAGTATTAAAACTAGTAAGTCTTATATGATGATTGTAAAATTAAATCACAATTGATAATAAAATGTGTATAATTCATTACTGGAGGAACAGGATGTCCTTGTAAAGGTCAGTATTCATAAAAATTATTTGTGTGTGGATAATGGAATACTGGCTCAACAAATGCTTCATGATGCAAAGCTGAGACTTCAGGCTGCAATGCTATGTCAAAGACAATTTTTAAAATAATGCTGTATCTCATAATTTATATTTAATAAATGTATGTAAGCAAGATAACTAATTAATACATTTGCAATTAAGTGAGAGGAGATTACTGATCTTTAACTACAAAGGCAGAAGAATAAATTAATCAGAAGATGCAAATAAATTTTTATAAAATTCTTCTGGTAATTCTTACAATTTTGAACTCCTGATGAAATAAATTTTGATCAGTATATCTGCTGTAAGAAAAACAAAATCAGATGTCTATTAGTATTGAAATGCTGGGAAAATTGATTATAGTATGTTTCAAAACCTCACAAACTAGGAAGTCAAGAAATAACTATAATTTTCTTTTAAAAAAATCTTGAAAACATAATGAAATTATTGTTTCATTCATTGTGAGAAATGAATTCATTATTGTGAGAAATTTGCCAAATCCAACCATGATTCCTAAAAAAACCCTCTAATATTTAGGCCCAATATTCCCATGACACTTTCCATCTCTCTTCATTATTTCGCTTTATGTCTTGCTCCAAAACTCCTTCCATTTTTCTAAAATTATGCCATTCTTGTCAATGGACTATCTCTGCACCATGGGTTTTGTCTATGTGCATTTATTTCCATTTCCTGTAATTTTCCTGTGCCTGACACTGATTTACTAGGGGCAAAAATCATTGATTTGTTCTTTGCAATCCCTGTGAAGAGATGATTCAATATTATTGTTACGCAGAGTGGTTCTTCTAATAATTTTTTAATTTCTGGCATTTTGTTGAAGTGTCTATAACATTTATACTAAAGAACAAATTTTTACTGGTGTAAGTATGGATGAAATACTCCAGCCATGTTTTTACTTAAAAATAACAATTGAGCACCTGTGGAGTAGCAGAAAATCCTCTGGGTTTTTTTCCGAACCACGATGCAAAAGGGAATTTTGAAGCAGAGGTGATATCAGGTTTACTACTAATATATTTACATGCAAGTGTGTGTGTGTGTGTGCATTGCCATTCCGTTGCTGGAGTGACTCTAGCTCTGAGACCAACATAGCAGCCATAGAACATTTTACTACCACAAACTATGTGAGGAAAAGGACCTTCTTTTCTCTTTCAGTTCTAAAGGGATTCACAAGCACAACTTCCAGTTGTGAAGGCTGAATGTTAGTGGAGGTTTTGGGTTTTCAGGGAATGTATTTTTAAGGGTCACTCACTGCCCTTCTGTAAAAAGTTTTGAGAAGTTTGCTGCTCATTTACAGCAGTGTGTCTTCCTGGGTGGGCTGGATTTTTTCACCTGAAGACATAAGACAAATTTGAACACATATATAGATGCAAAGAAGCAACATTATCTCACAGGAGAAAGAGAGTATCACATAGAGGCAACCTCCTCTGAACGGTTCACCAGCAAGCCCTGGTGTGTCACTTCTGTCTTTTGACTTAAGACAAAGCTTCACTATAAGCAAACAAAAAGGAAAAATGGTGCCTATAAAGAGACTCCTGAGGGCAAGCAAATGTAAAAACTAAAGAAATCTCAAAAATCTCTATGAGGACCAAACTGGTAGTAATTACATACTTTGGCAGTTACTTAAAGCTTTACACAGCAGCCAACCTTTCAGCCTGCATCCAGCCATAAGCAGACAGGCACTCAGCAGTCCCAGCACTGAGTAATCATACAGTGAGAAATCAACTTAGGAGTGCGATGTGATGCTTTGCTACGAATTGGATGACAAATGATGATGATCAACCAGAAGATAAACAATAACAAGTAGGCTTAATGACAACATTACAAGATTCATTGGCACCAATACTTTCATTGCCCATTGGCACAGTCCCCTGGATGTGCTGCATTTCTTGTGCCAAATTGGAATCCCCTCCATAATTACTTTTCTCTCTCAGTTATGTTTATAATCCATTTTGCTGTCCAAAAAGTAAGGTTTTATTTCATCGCCAAAAAAGAGGCATATTTTAAAACTTACTTTAATGAGATAGTAAGACATCGACAGACACATTTTTTAAGAGTCTCTTGTATTTCTTTCTGCTAAAAAACATATGTATACAAAGTTTTTAAAAGAGAAGCAGGGTTGAATTAATGAATAAGTTCGATATTGAAATCTCTATGCTAAAAATGGCACCAGTCGGAGTGAGAAGTGGCATTTTGTCCATGCAATTGCAGTTGGCCAGAAGTTTGGGGTGATGGGTTGAGATGCTTTCTTTGGAAGGAAGATCAAAGACTCAAGAGCAAAAAATGCAGATGGCAGAAAAAGCTGGGAGACAGCATGCATATGGCAGTGTAGGGAGAACTGATGTGTTAGTGCTTGTGGGCTTCATTTGGACTCCTGATCATCCTTCAGTTTAGTGCCCTGGCTCCATCAAATCGTTAAGCGAAAAAATCACCAACTAAAAATGTGAACATTATTACAAAACACAGATAAAGTTGAAATTGCTGACTATAAACATGCATACATCACTGCTTTATGCTTTGCAACATATGCTTGTAAAACTAGAACCATTATAAAGCTATATACAGTAAATATATAAAAAAATATATGTGGGGAAGAAAAGAAATCAAACATAAAAATTCCTTCTCAGCTTTGGAGACTGGGTAAGCACCCAGCAAAACAACTCTTTAGTTAAATTTCTCAGTAAGGCCTGCATTAAGTATTTTTCACAGGATCTCAAACCATTTGAAAGTTTAATTCTTGAAATGTTTCTCAACCTCAGTCTAAACCCATGGAACCTCACTAAAATGGTGATGCTGATCGCAGCTGGGACCCTGAACTCCCTTTCTCTCTTTCTGCTTGTTACTGCCATTCTTATGTTCTCCTTCCCCTGGAAACCATAAGAGCCTTGGACCATTGTCATATTTATATTGCCTCTAACTATTTGGAGGTCAACACTGATTGAGTTTTGGTTGATTTTTGTGATCACTGTGGAACAGAATAATTTCAGGCTTGTCATCCACCTAGCATACTACTCATAAAATGCCTGAATTTTCCAAATGTGAGTTTCATGCTATTTCATTGCAGGGTATACCAGATGCAATGAAATGCATGTATGAATAACAAGATGTGCAAGAAAAGCTTGGTTCATATTTATAGCAGAAATATATATCCATATATATGGGTTATTTTTCTTATTTATTTTCCTCTGGGGAACATCCATTTGGTATGCTGTGTGAACTGGGACGCTGTTTGGTACTCAGGATATAAAATCAACTTACTCAACATGGCCTATGCTCTCATTTTTAAACACAAGGTGTCTGCTTGTGTCCTTACTCCAAAGACTATTTATAAAAATGGTTTTCTGGTATTAGCTTAACTTTTGAGGTTGCTGCTGAGAAATTATTCCAAATGAATTAAAAATTAACTTATTAGAACAAAAAGAATTCAGATTAAATCAACTCCTTCCTATCTCTGTCTCTTTCAAGTAACAGCATAGTGACTTTGGTGTAAGTGCAAGTCATATATCCTGTTTATAATGCCAGAGTATAAAACAATTTCAGTGAGTATTTAATTCACAGAGTAGCAAAGAGGTATATCCTAGTATAAAAAAATTAATATGGAACTGAAAAGAACCAAATCATGATGCTACATATAAAAAAGTATATTTCCCTGCCATAAGTTTTTGAAGCCAAGAATGAAGATTAGAACATTTTCATTAAGGCAACAACTACCACAACATTAAGCTGTTTGATGATTTTTAATTTTGGGCACAGGAAATTATGAATTGGTTTTAAAAGTAATATTTCTTCATCTTTCATTTTTGTTAATATAATCAATGACTGCACCTTACAATGTAATATAATAAACAAAATAAAATGAGGAAGTATGCAGCAAAAAATATTTGATGTGAAGATATTTATTTAGTACCAGGTAGCACCCTAGATTTTAATAAATGGCCTGGGAACTAGAAAATTATTAAAAATATTTATTAAATGTATACATTTAATCTATGGAAATGATTAAAAACAAATTTTTTTCCAGTATGAAGGTTTCTTAAAAAGTTCTATTCAGGACTTGTCCATCCAATCCTCCCTCTGATTCAAATATAAATTCATACCAAAAATGTTATGAATTCAAGATCTTTCTACCATGGAGCAGCTGGCATGGTGAGAATTGTCCTAGACACATTCATTGAGACATTTTGTTCCCTTCATTTCTGTTTCTCTACACCTTCCTGTAGTATAAAACCTTTCCTTAGGATGTTTCTAAAGCAGGTTGCAACAGACTGATCATGGATTACTAAAGCTTGGCTTCATAAGGTGTTTTTGTGACATTTGTACTTAAAGAATCAGAAGAGACTC
Organism: Dicrurus megarhynchus; assembly: GCA_013399195.1. NCBI lineage: Eukaryota > Metazoa > Chordata > Aves > Passeriformes > Dicruridae > Dicrurus > Dicrurus megarhynchus. The sequence continues at coordinate 1,095,819 of VXAD01005469.1, read as the reverse complement.
AGTAGATCAGGACTGAAATTAAAATAGAAAGACACATTTCTGTGATAAAAAACATAGGATAATAACACAATTCAGGATGGGAGAGGCTTCAGTATGTCATCTATTTTAACCTCCAACTAAAAGCAGGGTCAGCTATGAGGTCAGATCAGATTTCTCAGGGTTTTATACAGATAACTCTTGAAATCCTCTGAGGATGGAGACTGCACAACTTCTCAGGGCAACAGGTTTCAATGTTCTTACATTCCATATGGTGAAAGTTTCTCCTTATATTCAGTCTGAATATCCCATTTCAATTGATGCAGACTCTCGGTCAAACTTTCAGTATGCATTTCCATTTACAGCTGAATTCATCTTACTGGTAATCTCAAATACATTTCTCTTGGACAAAAAAAAGTCTAATAATAACATGTAAACATTCAACTTCTTGCTATTAGCTTGAGGTTTTTCTAAGGATGAAGAAAGATTAAGACCTATGGTCCTGAGCTACAGAAGAGTGCTGTAACATTATACAAAAAATGAATGATAAAAAATACTGGAATAATGAAAGTGTAGAGATTTAATGCATCAAGTTATAAGATAACAAAAAGGTTCTGTTCTAAGATGCAGCCTCTTTAGTTGAAAAAGAGAAGGGCAGAAAGAAATAAGTGTATTAACTTACCAGAAGATGATTATGAGTTATAAATGTGACACACCTGAGAAAAAGGTCAATATACTTCTGAGATGCTTGAGGCAAAGTGCAGATAAGAAAACAGAAGTGTTGTTGTATAACATCATCAGTAAGAGCTCATGTGGAAGGCTGTGTGCATCGGTGATTACTGTAATAAAAAAAGATGAGCTCATCCTGGAACAGACATGTTAAGTGCTATTAGGGTAAATGAGAGATGGAGAGGCTGAAAAGAAATACACCTGAAGAAAAAATAGGAAAATTTTATTTAAGATACCTATCCCTGGAGCAAGTTTTAGAAGAGCTCTCCAAATAATAATAAAGAAAAGACAGGCCTGTTGAAATCATACATGCTTTGCTGCATACAGACAGGGGGTGTGTTGCAAATGCAGTGATGCATTTCATTTATAACAGAGGAGTGACAATGTACTTTACTGATATAAACCAGTGTGTTAACAAAATTCAGTGTTAAATGTGACTGTGGTTTAACAAGATTCAATGATAAGGTCTACTGAAGTATTGTATTGGGTCTGGATGCACTGGTGCTTGTGGCTTAAAGCAGGAGAGAGGGAAAGCTCACTTATTTTTGTGAGTTAGCATTTATTTAATACCAATTTAAATAAAGTAAACCGACCACGAACTTTCAAAGTTTGGTAGTATGTGCAAACACTGTTCCCAGTTATGTAAACTCTGGTCATGTCTTTAATTATTTGCTTATATATTTATTTTATTATTACATATATTACTATTGATATTTCCTGAATACAGAATTCATATACTTCACCAAATGCTAAGGAGTTAAAAGTTAGTATCTTTCAAGTATAGACCAGCAATTTTCAAAGGAACTTGAAACCATTATAAACAATGTTAAATTAACTAAACACACCAAGGTAATTTTCTCCTTTTGCAAAAGACTGAGTTTTGGGTTCAATATGTTAAACGACACAGAATAGACCTAATGTTAAAATATAGAACACAGTCCAAATAAATAGTTTCAATAAGCTTTTTCAATGAAGAATGCTGGTAGTAAAAGTAAAAACTGGTGCTGTACACATTACAATTCACAAATTATCTCATTTCCAGACTTCTTACCTGACATAAATTATTTTAGAAAGGGATCAGTAAGAGCACAGAACACTGATTTAATTTGTGAATACCAGAAAATAAATATAATTGTAATATTTTGGAAAGTAAATACAAAGATAAAGTAGTTTTTGCTTATTGCAATTAGTTTTGGTAATAATATACATGACATTGAAATACTGCCTTTTTCACCTCTTGTTCCATACATTTATTTTATACATAAATTTATTTATTATTTATCCCTTTGCTATAATAGATGTATTATCTGGATATTGTTATTGTAAATTTGGTAATTTTTATACATGTATTTATTTTATTTTTTACACACGTGTCATTGGCTGCTATACCTGCACCCATATTTTTTTACTGTAACATACTAGCCATGAAGTAATACCTGGAAGTTTCAAATTGTACCCAAATAAGCCACAAAAAAGGGTCCATTAATGTTAAATGCTCAGTAAAATATATAAATGTGGTTCATACTGTTGAGAAGAATATTAGGAGCACCTTTTTTTCTACCACTTCAGACAATGACTTTGGGAATCTGCACATTGAGCAGCTGCTACACCGAAATGTTGTGTCAGCAGCACAAGACATGGCTGTCAGGTAAAAAAGCCTTGCCTTTGTGATCAGCACCAACTGCAGCTGCACACAGAAAATGTTAATTTATTGATTGTGCGCAACAGATGATTGAAATCCACTCTTACACGATTGTGCCTTTTAAGTGGTTCTCATTTCACAAACACATAGCTCAGCTGACAACCCTACTTTTGACATTAACAGCTGTGTTTCAGTTAAAAAGAAAAAGAACACATAATGCCTCTCTTCATGTATAAATGTCTTCTTTTGGTCCACTGCTATTCATGAGGGGGAGCCATGAACTCCTGTGCTGAAATCCCAGTTTTATTGGTGTGATGGGGACTATCTAACTGAAATTATGTTTGGTTTTAGAATTTCAATTAGAAAAATTAATAAATCTAGGTGGTCCTCATTAAGGAGTGGATTAGAATAGCATTTGGCATGTCTAGAAAAGGAATTTCTGTTACAGGGTTTAATTAGAAGTGTTATCTTTGTAATAAATCAAGAGAACTGGGTAAGATATTTGCTATTCATACAAAACAATGCCTTTAAAAGAGCAATGACTACAAATCAAAATCATTGAAATCAGGAAATGAAGAAATTATGATAACCCCCACTTTGTCCTTTTTTCACATACCTTAGGACACAATTTCCAGTAAGGGAACTACATGCTACTCAACTAAACCCTTATTTTTATAAGTGTGTAAATGGGAAAACACAAAACACCCTCCATTTATCTCTGTAATTAATTTGCTACTAGCTACCCAAAGACATCATTAAATAAGAATTTTACTTACTTTCTCAGTCATATTTTCCCTTTTTTTTAAATTCTCTCTATAAAAGTAAAAAAAAAAAAAATAGTAACAGCATCTTTAGATGCCCTGAGACAGTTAAAATATATCAGTGTATGGGCATGCTAATTATTCCCATTTTCCCAGCTGAAACATAGGTTTGTAGTTGGTTTTAATGTACTCCTAAATGCCATGTGCTAAATGTTAAAGCAGCAATTCTCTCCCACTGTAAAGAAGATGGGGAAATGCTTTTTTGTAAATCATTTGCAATTTAGTTAGATTAAACTCTCCTTTATTCTTGTAGTTAAGCATCATTTCAAGTATTTATTGTGGGACAAAGAGATGCATACTGAGAAAAAAAAAGCCTAGGAGACAGTACAGAAAGAAAGAAAACAAAGGAACTAGAAAAAATCTGTCTGGTGGATTATGGTCTGTCAGATTCTTGTACCTGTTTCTCTTCTTAGAAGCATGCAGCTTTTATGGTTTTAGTTATCACAGAACCACAGAATGGTTAGAATTGGAAGGTGCCTCTGGAGGTCATCTAGTCCAACCCTACTGTTAAAGCAAGTTCATCTAGAACAAGTTGGACAGGATTGTGTCCAGGTGGGATTGAATATTTCCAGAGAAGGAGACTCCACAACCTCCCTGGGCAGTATGTTCCAGTGCTGTGTCACCCTCAAAGTAAAGATTTTTCTCCTCATATTTAGGTGAAACATCTCCGTTTCCCATATGCTGCCCATTTATTTGCCCATTGCCCCTTATTCCATAGCTGGGCACCACTGAAAAGAGACTGGCTCCATCCTCTTGACACCTGCCCTTCAGATATTTGTGTACATTGACAAGATTCCTGCTCAGTCATCTCTTTTTGAGGCTGAACAGCCCCAGCTCTTTGTAAGAGAGATGCTCCAGCCCCTTAATCACCCCTGTAGCCCTCCACTGGACCCACTCCAGGAGCTCCATGTCTCTCTTGTACTGAGGAGTCCAGAACTGGACACAGCACTCACCAGGGCTGAGTAGAGGTTCAGGTTCACCTTCCTTGACCTGCTGGCAGTGCTTTTCATAATGTGTCCCAGGATAAAACTGGCCTTCCTGCTGTCCACTAGGACCATTCTCTGCAGAGCTAATTTCCAGCAGCTCAGCCCCCAGCCTGTCCTGGTGCATGGGGTTATTCTTCTCCAGGTGCAGGACTCTACATTTGCCTTTCTTGAACTTCCTTACATTCCTCTTTGCCCCACTCTCCAACATGTCCAGATCCTCCTGAATGGCAGCACAACCTTCTGGTATGTTACCTCTAAGCAGTACAGATTTCACGTGGTGTTATTAGTCTCAGTGTGTTGCATCTGGCCTCTCAGTAAGCCCCACGAAGATGAATGAGTGGTGGTGATACCTTAAAGCAAGTAAATCTAAGTCCTTCTGCATTCACACATCAATGTTTGCTTTGAATTGGCAGTTCTTGTCAGTTCCTTCTAGGAGAGTGTAGCAGAGTTAGAATTATTAGAACTATTTGTGGTGCTATTGCTTCTAGATGTCACTATTATTTTAATGAATGTATTAAAATCTAGTTCTAATCAACTTGTAGTGCTGTTCCATTTAGAATATAACTGCCATTAGAGAAAGGTAATTTAAATCTACTTTGGTATCTTCATACTACATAGCAGTCAGAAAAATTACATAGTTTAAGGCCTGTATTTTACAGGGGGGAGGAATAAACTTTGGAGGGAGCAATAAACACCAGAGAACTAGGTCTGGCAATAGAAAAATGGAATGAAAATAATTTTATCTTGACTTACAAAATTGAATTAGAATGACTGCATGAATTTCAATGCCTGTGGTTCAAAAATGTTTTCTCTGATGTGATATGAAATCTTTGTCATATTAACATGTTTTCTATTGTCCTTTCCACACTTTCAAATACAATACTGTTTCAAAAACAAAACCATTTAAAAGAAGGATACTTTTTTGATACTAAATGTCATTTTGTTTTGAAATGTCTCACCTTTTCTCATGTTCTAACTTTTCAAATGGAATTATTCAATTAACTCATTTGTTATTTTTCAAATAAACCAAAATATGAAATTAAAACCGCAAAGGGATTTTTGGGGGGTTTTTAAAATCATGTTAAAAGAAAATGAAATTAAGAGATTGGTTTAGTTTATTATGGTCCTACCTGCTGAGTTCTATATATAACTGTACTTGTAATTTAGGGCACACTCAAAACAAGAACTTGGTTATTTGGCAATGTCCATTACAGAAAGTATGGGTTTTTAAGCATGAGATGTATCAATCAATAAGATGTTGGAAAGATCTCAGAAGTATATTAGATCACAAACAGATATTTGAACACAAATATAGCACATTTTCTATACTAGCTGCTTTGGAATCATCTTTAGTCTAAAAGTCTAGAGCAGGCTTAAAACTATCTAGCAAAATCAAAAGGATTAATGAGTTTTTAATCCTAAGGAACTTTGCAGTGTCCAGTGAAAAGATGTTTTGTTGGAAAATTCCAAACACTTACATCTGTTCATCCATATTATTGTAATAATATTTTATTTGTTGATATGCTTGTAATTTCTTACCAAGAGTTCCTAAAGGCTTATTTAAGTAAAGCTTTCAAGTATGTGGCTACAAGAGATTGCTCAGTCACTTTAGACAGAGTAAGCTTGGGTTTTTTTTCATGGGGGACTTTAAAATACATAAAGTAATGTAGAAAAAAGAGTTTTCTTATGCAAGGCTTCATCTTTTTTAGGGTAAATGAGAAAAACTTTTTCCCTGGAGCTGGCTCCCTTAGCCCTTGGTTTCAGACAATGCTTTAAGCAAGTCCCTTAGGTTAATTTCCCAGAAAGTAGAAGTGGCAAGGTGAAGAAACTGTCTTTACAATTGGTCAGGAAAATAAACTCAGCCAGACTTTTAAGCAAGCCAAAAGTCCTGCATATACACGGGGTAATCCTGATCTCCTCAAATGACTTCCATTTTTTCTTTGGCTTCACTGAGATACACAGTGCAAACTCAGCTTTATAAAGAATTCAGAGAAGGACCAAGCACTTTTTCTAAACCAAAGGATTTCATAAACAGAACTTTTATCCTAGGCTGGCTGTTTCAATAGGACTTATACGTATAAAGACTTTCTGTGCTGAAGATAGTCCCTAAATGTATAATCCCTGCTGAGCAAGCTGGTTAGGGGAAGCTGCCACCCTGTCTGCAGTTCTCAGCAGGCTTGCAATTTAAACACTGGGGAGTTTAGGAACTCTTTGTAACACTCTGCATTCTGCTCCAAAGAGCTTAGAAGTGCAAAGCCAGTGAATGCAACCTGTCTTCTGTTAATACTGCACTTTGGTGTGCTTCAATTGCATTTTGCTTTTCCTCCCTTGTTTTCCCTTCAAAAAAATGAAGTAAATCCCTGTGAATATAAGAAAGCTTCTTTTTCATAGACAAATAGGCCCATGAATAACAAAAGTTTGAAGTAAATTTCTGAAAGTGTACCCTGCCAGAATTTGCCAGAAAGCTTCAAAGTGAGGCAAAATTACTCTTTAGGTGCTGTTCAGAAAAAGATATCAAAATATAAAATCTGTCTTTCCCAAAACTCGTGTGTCTCTGGAGAGGTAGTTGAAAATGATAAAATTGTGTTACCTAATGAAGAAGAAATTAGCAAAAATTGTCACGGGATATTTACCACGTTGTCATTGGAAAATACAACAGAGTTGTTTCTGCTAAATGTGTTATTCTTACTGTTTTCAGTACACATGGGTATTGTAAAAACCCGTGTGTTACTTCTTTGTCTGGAAACCATAACAAGGTTTTTGGTACTTGTTTCTTCTTTTATTAGGAGTGAAAGTACCCTGAAATGTGGGATTCTAAAGTCAATTACACATATTTGGAGTTAGCTCTTTAATTTTTAGTATGACTTACAGTAAATCTTTTTAATCACCCTATAAGTGTCTAAATAAAAACGCTATCCCACCACAGTTTTCTAGCCAAAATGTAATTATAATTAACATATTTCATTTTTTCACATTGTTTATTCAGTGTCCATTGATTTCAGACTGAGCTATCGTCTCTGGAAAATTTCTCTGTGTTTAGCTAAGAATAACTTGAGGTTTTTTTGGGATAGATCAGCAGCAAAGGAATCAGTGAGATCTGCTTGAGGCTAGAGTTTGCAAGTGAGAAATGCTATTAATGCTAGTTGTTTATTACTAAAATATTTTTATATCTTGTGTATTATATTAACAGCATGGATTGGCCACAAGGATTCAGAGTTAAGTTCTAGGATGCACAGAATTCTGGGCTTCTAGACAGCTGGGCTTCTGCTTCAAAAGGTGAAAATATGATGTACAATATTTGGTGATAAAACTGTAAATGGCAAACACATAGTAGTTAATTCAACTTTTCTTTGGAAACTTGAGGCAGATTAGATTTGTGTTTTGCTTTTTCCAAACACTTTCAAATTTCAGCAGAGTATTCTTCACATTTGCTACTCTGTGAATAGTCCATATTATTATTTGTACTGACACTAGTAACTATTACTTTTCATTTCTTTTTGAAGCAGATATGTTTGTGCTGTTTGCTATTGTGCTAGATTTCAGAGCACAGGTTCAGCTATCACAAGACAGTGATGTGTTGATAGTTATAGTAGTGGCACAGTTTATCATGCTGCAGAAGGAGGAAAATTGCTAACCTTCAGTAAGGTAGCAGGAAGATTGCAACAAATGCCACCATAAAACCAATAAGTAAGTCTTTTTCATAACTAAAAATGAGATCAGGAAACGGAATTATTGTGTATTCCAGATCTTAGTACTAGAGGAATATTACATAAGGGCCTGTTTGGTTTTAAAAAATTGAAGAAAATTAGCAATGTTGCCAAAAATGACAAGGTACCACAACTTCACTTGCACTTTTGTGTGCTTTTTTAATTAAGAAAGAATAAAATCCTAATTTTATTTGAGAAGAAATAGTTAAGAAAGCATGGATGGAAATCCAGTACAAATTTCAAATTGGTAAGTCTATGTGCATGACCAGATTCTTGTGCAAACATAAGAACACAAAAATAGCTGCAAGACACAGCTCTAAATCTATAGCTATTCATAAACCTTCCCTTTCACAGAAACCTTAAGGCCCACTAGGTTATTGCCTGATCTTGAGTGCTGCTAACTGACTTCCAGCTGTAGTCAGTCACACTGTGGCTTAGACACCCTCATGTTTATTCTTCCTCATCAAAATGCCTGTTCTAATGTCTGTTCTCCAAGATGAATCAAGCCCCTTGGAACAGATGTGCTTACTCGTGCTGTGCACCAATTGCAGAGTAGAGAAGGGGTTGCATTAGCTGCAAAGGCGAGAGTAAAGAAAGAATTATAGTTGCCATGGACTCACTTGTAGACCTATTCTCATTTTTTATTTCACTTTAGGTAGTTTAATCACCAACATTAACCTTTGCAAAGAAGCAGAAGTAGACCCTCGTGTTTATGCAAAAGAATGCCAGACTTGCAAAAGAGTAGTGGGGAAATAGTTTTCTCCTTACTTCTGCGAATTTCAACAGAAGTAGAAGGTTGCTAGGTAGAATAACCAGGTGCCATGACAACTTAGAAAGTCTTCACAGGTGAGTCACATTGGTTTATCCAATTTGAAGCTTTCAACTTAATCCTTCTGCTCAATGATTCTTAACACAATATGACTGCAAGCTATGAAACATTTTCTTCTGCTTCACTTTTCTAACTTATTTTACAGCGTAAAAACCAGGTCTCTGATATATAATACCCTTCCATTTTGCTTAAAAAAAAAATAAAACCAACACAAAAAAACCCAGTAGGTTTGTGCAGGAATTGGTTTGGGCATCTTTCAGGTTACAGTGGAGCAAATGTCCTGAATTTATCATCTGTAACTGAAGTGAATAATTGACTGTGTTTTTAATCCAGCCCTGACTCAACACAAATATTAATATGAAAGGAAAATCAGCAGTTTTGTGCTTAACTTACTTTCTTCCATTAATTTGTTTGGGAGAAATGGTGTTTTGTTGAATAACTGAATTGTCCATCATCTGAAAGCATTCCCCTTCTTCCTAAAGTCACCTGCCAAATATGGGAGGACAGAAAATAAATGCCTTATTGTAATGCTTTTGTTGTTGCTCATATATCTGTGTACATCATTCCATGTTACAGAATACACTCTCAAACCTTACACTACAAAATTCCCCCTTTTACCTCTCATCACTCTAGTGTGATGGTACTCTTATCAGGTCTTAGCTGATTAAGGTTCTTCAGCCTCATTCTGCTCAGCCTGACCACCTTTCACATGAAGATGTTACATGTAAAGGTCAGGTATTACTCAGCTATTTAACTACGGATCCTGCATTTGAATTTTTTCTCTTAAATCTGGGATTTTACAATATCATTTCAATCAGGACATTTATCCAGCTAGTATTCATTCCTAAACAATTTCTTTTGTAAAAAATTTCTTTTAATTTTCACTTGCAAACAGGATTCTCCAGCCTCTTCTGACTACCTATGATCTATAATAAGAAGGGGTGACTCTTCTAAAATGGGACTTCATACCTGAATTGAGCAATTCTAACTCGTGATTAGAAGGTGGTAGAAATCCTGCTTGTGCACTGACACTCATTGCAGCCAATAGGCAAGGAGGGAAGAAGGACAGCTTGAAGCATCCAGATTCTGCTCTCACTGACATGAACATGCCTTCAAGTGATGTGTGGAAAGGCAATTTTAATATATGATGCTCACGTAATGTCACTAACATATCCTGTGCCAGCAGCAAATCGATTGTAGCAGAGCCTCTTTCATCTTTCTTCCATTGTGACATTACAGATGATACTTTTTAAATATTGAACACTGGCACAATTGTAGATAAATCATACACATAGTCACAGAAAGCAACTACGACACATAAAACTCATCCTGTCTGCAGCAGTGAGCACATTCCACTAATGTGCAGATTAACTTCTGATAACAGTGTTATCTCTACTTCACATATGCAGTTTATCTGGATACACACAGTAAAAATTTTGCTGCAGGCCAGCAGTCTGAGTTGCCAAGGACTGGGAAAAGCAACCTGTTCTCATAAAAATAGATGAGAAGCTTCATCCTGTTTTACAAAGCATCTTGGTAATTGCATTTGTTATTGGACAATGATTATCTCTGTGATGAGTTAAGTTTTTCTTTAGCATAGGGGATTCCCCATGGGATTTCCCCCAGAAGCTTTTGGTATTCAATGTACTAAAGCTGTAGTGTTGTGCTTCAGTTGTCATGTCCATATCCAATGGAGAGAACAGTAGCTTGGTGTGACTATTACTGTCTCTTGCAGAAATGAGCAAAACAAATGCTCATCTCTTGAAAACATGACAAGAAAAAAAAACCTACACCAAAACAAAACAAATAAAATCAAACTTCAGAAAACTGAAGCATTTCTCCAGATTCTGGTCTTCACCATCATTGTTTCTATGCCTTCTGCAGCCACACACCAGAGCCTGAAATATTGTGATGTTATTGATTTGCAGTTTTCCACTTCATCTCAAAAATTATAATATTTTAATTATCATTACCTTCATTCAGGCAAGTAATCCTTTTGCTGGTATAGTTTGGCTTCTCTGCTTCTGACTTTGTTTGAGCTGGGGCCCAGAGCATAACATCTGGGGGTTGCTATGACAATCTGGGGAGCTTCTCCCACTCTACCCCAGCATGGGTTTAAAGAAATACAAAGAAACTTAAGAGAGGGAGGGAAATCAATACAATTCTCTTTCCTACCCAGGAATTAAATAATTAAACAAATCCAATGGTGAACTAAGTTGATGAGCTGCACTGCTCCCACTCCCTGTGGAGCATGTTCAGCCCATTCCTTGGATGTCTCTCAACAACCTGGAGGTTTCTTCCATTAGCCTGGCAAATGTATCTCCCCTTTCTAGCCAGTTGGCAACCTGTTCTATCTCTGTCTGTAACACATTTGAGCTGGAGTTATTCCATCCACCTACACAGAATAATGGAAGGGGAAAAGAGAAGGTTCTCACTCAATCATTCAAGAGGCACTATGTCCAGCTTTCTTAATAGAGAAACAGATGTCTGAGATGTAGGAGAGTGAGGGTTTTAAATGGTTTGTTGCTTTGCAGCAATCTGATCTACTGGCATGATTGCTCAGCCTCTTCCTGTGGCTGAAAGCAGTGAGGAGAAGGTGGTTTGATTATTTTTGCAGCTTTGAAATAATGTCTTTTTTTTTAAATTCCCAAACTACTTATTATCTCTGCATTTTTAAGCAGTTTTCCAAACCCCAGAAATCCTTGACAGCCATCAGTTTTTGTCCCTAATTGCTTGATTCCCATTCTGATGCTTTCTTACCATAATTACAGTCTTTTGACATTAAATTTTGCAATAACTTATATTCCTTCTCCTGGCAATAATAAGTATTGGTTGTACATCCTGACTACAATTATAATTTACTATTTTCAAATTATGCAGATTCACCTATCTTACTGAAGTGTGGAACAAAAGATGTTTTCCTAGAGCTCACGCAACCCTTCAGACCGAAGGTTTTCTCTCGCACACACCCATGAAATCTCATTAACAAGTAAAACTAGGACTGCCATATCTTCTAATTCTGTGGTTCTCCCCATCAAGGGAGTTTTAGAGACTTATTTTTCAAGAAACCTTCCCACATCACCTCAAGGAAAGTAAGACATCAGCAAACATCTGAAAATTCAGTCTGTTGAACTACATTAATTTTGTTGAAGACTCATATATTGATCAGGATTCATTGACTTGGGGAAGAAAATAAATTATGCAGACAGTTAGAACTAACACTAAAAACCTACTCAAAGCAAATATACAACCTCTTTCCCTTTTTTTCTGTCCCCCAGACAAAATACCATGCAAATCAAAATGTGTTGAAAAAAGAAGGCTCAAGAAGAGAATCTCAGTTATAACATATTTAGGAAACAAAATTAAGGCTACTTAGGAAATCATAAAGTTTCTTAGCTCCAGTTATAATGAAATAACTGCACTTACTTGGGTTTACTCTCTGTCTGACAGGTAAAATGAAAGACTGGTGACAGCAAGAGAATCAGAAAGGAATTTGGCCCCTCGTCACCTATGGAAGATACCTGTTGGAGAATTGCCAGGTAATGCCTAGTAATCTCTGAATCAAATAAAAAGCTATGCCACCACAGAGAAACCTTAAGTGGGAGATTAATTTGCATGTTGCCACAAAGGAAATGCTGCACATAAACACTAGCACAAAAAGCTGGTTTTCTCTTTTTTTAATTTTTTAAATGGAAGTTCTCCAGTGCCATTAAAATGTAAGCATTTAAAAGTCAAATTTTAAACCAACCTTTCATTTGTTGTTTTGTGTTACAGTAGCTTAATCATTATCTTTATAATTTACGCCTTCTTAACAGTTCCTTTCATTGTGATTTTATCCAAAACAGGAAATTGATGTGATAAGACTATTCATATAATCACATTCAGCCTAAAATCTGGAAATCTGTTTCACAGTCACTGAAATCCAGAGAAGAATGATTTAAGCAAGCTACTCTGTGAATGAAAAGCTGCTTATTCATACTCCCCAGACAGACAGAGAACTTCTGGTGTGGGACAGCCACAATCGATTGCCTTTAATGTCTATGAGAAATGTGTTATGGAAAGATGTCTTACAAACTTCATGGCATTGCATTACTAGCATGAGCAGAAAGAAAAGTTCAAAGAGATCATAGTTCCTTTCTTTCTCCTTCCTGCCATTCACAGTTTACTCCCACAAAAAAAAATTATTCAAGGCATAAGAGGTTGGTTTTTATGTAATAATTATTGTAATATTGTAATATTTAATGTAATATTGTATTCCAATTATTAAAATTATCTATTTTTAAAATAAATTACAAATTTTATTGGGAAAAATCAAATACAGTAGGAAAGATATATTTCCAGTAAATTAAGTTTACATATGCTCTTTTGGTTGTTTCAATGAGACGTTTTTATTAATGAGAATATGATACTATTTAAAGCAAGTAATAAATACAAGCAAGTTCAGTTACAGCTGTTAAGAAAACCAGCTACAGTTAAGGAAGCTACAGAAGTAGCCACTCTTTCTTAGTCGTTCATTTTGGTGGACGGTTTTGGGGTTCTTTCCCTCTCCAAAGATGTTGTAGTGGTGGTATTTACAAATATCAATATAGCAAAGAGAAACTTACAAACACAGTTTCAGTTTCCAAAATAATTATAAGTATGGTTCTCTGAAACAGTTTCCTAGGTGATCTGTCCAAACACCTCAATTACTTATACCCTGTGTTGATTCATTTTGTGTATCTACACAAATCGTTTTATAAAGATAAAAAGAATATTCTGGTTACAACAAATGAGCAACTGCTAGGGGAGCACATGGAAATGGTTTCTAAAAGGAAGAGTATTGTTCAAGTCAGGAGAATGCTTAGGGGTTACTGTTCCAGAATTCTGCTCCTAAGTTTCATCATTTTACCCACTATCACCAACAGAAATGTAAATCAGAAAATGCAATGGGGGGAACTAAATACTTGTTGGATTCTAGTTTAATCTTTTGTTACTCTGCATATACATTTGTATTGCCATTCATTGCATATTAGCTCTTTTTTTTCTCCCTTCTTTAACACATATATTTGGCTCTGATTTTCTTGAATTTATAACTGTTAGCCTGGAGAGAGCTGCAAGACCTTTACATATTTCAAGGTTACTGACATCGTATGCTCCATTCATCTTAATATATGTTCCCTTTTCAGTATGCTTTCCCTGAAAGTCTGCCTCAGAGTTTGTGCAAAATAAGCATTTGCCTGGAAGTACCGATGCAGCTTGTCTGCACTACTCAGTAACCTAATTTCCACTCATATTTTTAAAATTAAGCAGAAATCTTTCACAGGGAGTCAAAAGAACTTGTGCATACGAGGCTTGCTATAAAACTATGAACTCCCTCCAGACACTGAGATTTCTCTTGTTCCTGATAAGCTTAGGTGGACATTAATTTCTGGGCTGCTCCTGCACATGAAAATTGGTATGTCTGTGTATTTACAGAAATCCACAGCTTTGATTAGCCAGTGGCTAAGCTTAATGATCACAGTATGGATCCAGAGTTCTCATTTCATTCAGTCCTAGGGTACTTATCTTTGATTTGAAACATTAAAATCTCTTTTGATAGGGACATAAACATGAAATTTGGCAGGTAGTTCCTCTTAGTCTCAATTTGAAAATAGACTGAACAGCTAGCACTCTCCTAAATTGCCACTCTATGTATTAAAAAGTCTCTCTGAGATCAGATGACCTAATTAATTCAGGTAAAACTAACTCACATCCAGATAACATAACAGCAGCATTAGATCTGGGAATCTGAGCTTAAGTTATTTAAGTTATATTTCTGTTCTCTTCTTACTTTAAGAGTGAAGATAATAGCTCTATTTTACCACTCCTGTGCAATAAGGCATTGTAACACTGCTCTTGAAGAGGTCTCAATTTGCAGTTGCAGTATGAGGGCATCAGGAGTTCTTGTGAGAAAATAACTGCTTAACTGTCTTCTATGATTAGGAGTCATGGGGCAGAAAGATAATTTTCATCCTCTTTTGCATAGCCTTGAGGACATTGCAATTACTTACAGAGCAATAATATTGCCCCGGGCTCTTCCAGCAAGCCTGGTGATACCGTCATGGACAGCAGCAAACAAATAGTAACAAATAAGCAAACAAAGAGCTGTGTGAGACAGTCTCTATTAAAAAGATAAAAGGAAGGGGTGGAAAGGAGCAGGCATTAGAGGGACTGCAACTGTTGTTTACCAAAGGAAAACCATGTTGTTTTCTTGTGACTCCTTTTATGGGAAATAAGACACTAAGGAAAGTAAACTGAACTTGGCAGTGCTCAGCACAGGACTTGTCTGTAAACTCTGCACCTTAAATATGGTTCTTCCTCAGCTTTGGGAAAATTGATACCTTTATTTATGAGTAATAACAAATTAAGCAAAAATGGATTTTTTTTTCCTACAGATTTTCTTTTCTTGAACTGTGTAGGAGAGTGTGCTGATATATGGAGAGAAATACGAAAGGCTTGGCACTATGATATTACACTCATTAGATGGTACATGTTTTACTTGTTGGCACGCTGTGAAGCAACAAAAGAAATTACACATTATGGGTTGGAGTAATGGTATCTCTGAAACAGCACAAGGCTAAGTAACAAGACAAGATGCCTCAGTGTCACTGCCTCTTTTCATTTTACTTTATTCAGTAGGCCTTTCCTCTGGAATATTAAATGCATCAAGTCTTTTGTCTAATTCAACTCTTGGATTCCTCTTATGCCAATAATAAGTTGGGAATGTATTACTAGGGTTAAATCAGTTCCCATGTCACCCATGTTCCCCATTGCCTAGGAATTTTTCTACATGCCACCTTCCTTAGGCTGGTTGATCCTTGAGCCTCTGCCATGTTATATAGATAGCACAGGTGATATGACCTGAAAATGAAAGCTTGAAGACAGAGCATTGTTCATTCCGCTATTAGCTGAGGACAGGATTTATTCACCTTGTTTCTCTTGTATATATTAATCTCATTAGAGTTGGAACTCCTGCTATGGGAAAACTGCATTTAGAAAAACTTCCTTATGAATTATTAATTATTAGCTAAACTGTCTTATCTCCTCTTCTTTTTTATATTTTTAACAGACCTTTTTGATCTGTTGAAGCACATAATAGAATGAGTTGCTAGGATTGTGATGCTTTACCATACTCTTAAACAACAAATTTAGTTCTAGTCTCTCCTTCTGGTCCTATTAAGTTAGCATTTCAGAACAAATCATAATGTAGCATTTCTGAAATTTCACATCTTTCTCAGTGTAGGTAATTTTTCTTTGTTTTCAGCTTGTGACTGGAAAGTACAAGACAATGTACTTTTGGATCTCCTTGACTGCAGCTTTTCTATTTCTATTTTTCAAAACTTGTGTGTTGTTTGTTTGTTTGTACTGGGTTCTTTGTTTGGTTGGGTTTTTTTTTAACTGGGAGGTACTAAACAACTTTATTGCTGTTCCATGCTGCATTTTGTTAGTTAATGTGTTGACAGTGGGGAGCTTCTGCATGACTCTCTACTGTGAATCCTCATTCACGTAAACGGCATTTCTTGACAGTAAATCAAAACAATCTCTAATTTGTTGGCTTTTTTCCTTTAATCTGATGCCAACCAAATGCACAGGGCCTAGTCAGTTCTAATGCATTTTTCATATCCCAGAAAAAGTGTTTGTCTGCTGACATTTACCACCCATGCTCTGCTCCCACAAAGCAAGCTTTCTGGATGTCCTTGTACAGACTTACTAGACAGCTGAAATTTCTTTTGTTGTGTTCATACGTCCCAAAAATTCAGAGGATCTCTAATACCATGACATTACTTGAAAAGAACATGTAAGATTTTATTTCTCTGACAAAGGAGCCTGATCCAGAATCTTCTTTGTTCAAACAATAAAAGATGACTTTTATCCCAAATATATTTAATGGCAACACCGAGTCCTGCAAAGCTGAACAAAAATTTAAACTCTACCTATCTTAAAAACAAATTTATGATTTCCTGGCTGTATTTAACTTGCTGGGAAATTTGTGACAACTTCAGTAGGTCTAGGATTTGTTTTTAATGATAGATCTCAGTGTTTTAACCTTCACTATTCCCTTTTCTATCTTTTGTACTTAGCATGTCATATTTTCAAGATGCTTCAAAGACTCACAAAAGTTTATCCCAAAAATACAGACATGCTAGAAAATCTCAAATTACAAGTTGCAAACAATAGCAGTAACATGTCTGCAAAACTGAGTTTCTACTGTGAATCTGTTTGCTCCAACTTTTAACTGCTTCAAACTGATCACTGTTACAATAACCTTATTAGCCTTTTACAAAGAGAGGGATAGGACGAAGAAAAAGGATTTCCATTATGCAATACAATCAAGAGCGCCTGTGCTGGAATTCATTCACTCCATCGAGCAGGCAGATGCATATTTTCAACATCCTGATGAAGCAGGGGGAAAAAAGGAGAGCAGTTGACTGACTGTACAAATTGGAAAACACAAAAAAATATAAAGTGCCTTGTTTTTTTACTCAGGCGTTTGATTATGCTGCTCCCCTTTTAGAACTGCTGATTTCCTTGTATTTCTGTTTATACACTATATATTTGTATCTTCATTATAAATACAAAGTAATATTGGAATGATGTATTCCAAAAAGAGCAGTTTACACTATTGCTTCTGCAAAGCTAAATAACTGAAGTATTTTTGAGCACCTTTATTCTGTAAGTTTATCATTTAGGAGAGATCATTCTAGTTAGAAATCATCCTAACCATCCTGAAATATCATCGTGATATTTGACACTGGATTTTTTTTTTTTAATATACCTCATTTTATTTGTTTCTTTATTCTGCTTCTACCCTTTTTTTTTCTATTCCAATTTCTCTGTGCTTTATTCCTGACAGGTAAGTATAGTACTGTGAAATTTTACTTGGACCTCTCTAATTGCTGGCAGCTGTGGAAGTCCCTTTTCCTAATTCACACACCTGTTTGTAATTAAGGGTCATGAGGTGGATCTTGACCTCACTGTCCTCTTCTGGCCTGTGCTAACAGGGACTAGAAAAGTTATTTCCAAGATCTTACGGGATTCTTCAAATGGGTACTCTGAAAACACCTGATCATACATGTCTCCCACAAGTAATTTCTCTGATGCTGAAGTAATACTGTAGGTGACCATGTTTCTTCAGATTATGTTCAATTATATTCACATTTCCTAAGGGATAGGTATGGGTGAGGAATATGGATTGGAACAATGGCTTCTGAAAGCTGGGGCACCACAAAGCTCCCCTGAACAAATTTCCTTAGATTTAGCAAGGGAAAACAGGTGCATGTTATTGTGACCAAAGCTTCAGTGGGATTTTCCACTAACATCTTCGTAAATGAAGGGTATGAGCAAGTCTCCAGGAAGCCCACTGGGTTTTGTCTCTACCCAGCTGCTGTGTTACAGGACATATGCAGGGAGTACCGGTGGTATTTGGTCTGCACGTCTGTCTGCATGAGCATCTTGTTTTATATTATGATTTGGGCTCTCTTGTTTATAGCTTTTTGAGGTCTAATCATAGAACTATATATAACTTTACAGTCTATGGTATATAATATATATTTACATAAATTCATCCATACAGAGTACTCTTTATGTTCCACAAGAATTGGAAAACAAGTGCACACAAATATTCAGAATTCCAGATGCCATTTTCACATCTCTCATATGGCAGTGTGCCAGAAATAACCCTATTGAGCTCTACCAATTGAAGCTGAATTTGTATAACTGAGAACAAAAGTTGGAATTAACCTCTTTTCTGTAGTCTGCCTGGTAAGATCATGCTTATTAATATGATATGCTGTTGAAAAAGAGTTATAAAAATAAAAGAAGAAAAAACCTGAACACTAGAATGGCTGAAAATTAGTCTCAAGCATTGAAATACAACTTAAAAATGTATTTTCAAAAGACTAGTCCAAATATAATTCATCCTCTCTAAATCTTGTAGCATTATTTTGCTATTCGTTATCTCTTTTGCTTATTACTATTTAATTGAATAGTATTTGTCTGTCCTTTAAAAGGACTCCTAGTTCTCCTATATTAATTTTAAAGACAATTAATTGTCATTAATTAATTAATGTGGCTTTATTAACAGGTTTGAGGTCAAATACATTAAACAGGCTCTTTGCCTGGAAACCATTTACTATGTGAGTTGTCATACTAATGCATCATTGAACAACAGAAGTAACACAGCAGCAAACTTGAAAGAGAAACACAGCAGCATCCATGAAATATTTGTTACATGACTATGGCTAAACAAAAGTAACTGATAAAGTTTCACATCTCAAGCAATATGATATGAACTTTAGTGCTGATCACCTACTTCTGCTCAAGTATTCAGTTGTTAGCCCCCTTGGTGGGGATACATAACCAAAGTCCACCCTTCCTGAAGGAAACAGACATACCCCCTTGCTACCAAATAGACAGAACACATACAGGGATGTTCAAGCTGTTGGATACAATCCTAGTGCTTTTTTATTTCGGGCGAATTTTCTACTCTTATATAAAAACTCTAATCAATAGGATATAGCTAAAGACATGCACAGATTCTGTCCCTCCTGTTTTCTTGCATGCCTGAGGGTCTTGTCTGTGTATGGCTGTCATCAGAAATACAAGAAATTGTGCTGGTCTGCAATTTGGATGTGATTTATTTTTTTCCAAAGTCTATCTTGTTTTGCTTATTCCTAGATTTCAATTATATAATAATTGTTTATTAATAACTTATGAGAAAGCTACATTTGCAACACTTCGCCAAAAAACTCTTGGATGCTCTGAGTTTTTGATTCTGGTATGTGACAAGTGGAAGGTTTGATCCACAATTTAAGCCTTGTTAACAGCCCAACTGCCTGACCCTGGTTTCCATAACTTGTCAAAATATTTTCAAAATTAGGTTGGTACATTATATTTGATTTCAAAAGTTATTTTTTAAAATTTAAGATCAAACAGGCTATGCTACTATAGCATAAGAGAGATGGTTTTCCTCATCAGTTAATATCTGATGAAAACCCAATAAAGGACAGAAACAAATTAAGCCATTGGACTGTCCATAGAAATCTGCATTGGGACTTCTGCTCTTCAACTTTAAAACAGTCAAACCCAGAGGTGACCATGAAATGAAACAGGAAGATTTCAAAGCACTTAATGAATCAGTCATAAAATGGCAGATAAAATCAAGTGTGAAATGACTGCATGTGGAGAAAATATCTCAAATGAAATGTATACAGTTATGGCTCTGAAAAATGTATTGATACTCAAGAAAGGGATTTGGAACTAATGGATGGTTCTCTGAAAATGTCAATCAATATGCATTTGTAGTCAAAAGAGATGGATGTTGAGATTTAGCAGGCAAAAAGTTGACAAAAAAAAAGTCACTCCTTAAATCCTTTATATACTGCTAATTATAAACCCTATGAAAGTTTAGTAGCTCCTAAAGCTCATTTTAACAGAACTGATTTGGACTAGGAAAAATACAGGAAAAAAGCAACAAGGATATACAAAAGAGAAAATTATACCGATCTGGGGCAAACCACATATATTAGAATTCTTCCTTTTGGAAAAGGCATGAAGAGGGATATGAATGATATGGAGAAGGTGGAGAGAGAATAGCTATTCAGTTTCCCTTAAGACTAAAACTGGCAGGTACTTCATTAAATTATTTAATTTAAAGTAAGCAAAAGAAAAGGGTATCTTTGTCCCCCATCACTCAGCTATACAGTAGAACAGTGTTATAATGTGTAAAAAATAAAAGATTAAAAAAACCCACATAACTAGTCAAACTCATGGAGCACAAACCCAGCAACTGTTCCTTTGTTGTTTTCCAGGTTGCATTCTTCCACAGTGACATCCTCAGAAGTGTTCAGCCTAGTTTTTGCCCAAAGGAGATTATAGTCTCCACTGAAATGTTCATTCTGTGTCACAAATCTGTCAAAGACTGGATTCACTGCTTTGAGAAATCGATTTCATGCATAAATTTAAAAAAGTTTCTCTTGCAGAAAACAAACACACAAAAGCAGTCTCTTCAGGCTAAGTTTAAATCTTACTTTTAATGGGTCCTAAAGCCCTTAAGAAAGACTCATCTGCTGTTCCTTCACTCCAGAATGTCGTGAATGCTAATTGGCTTCTCGGTGGATGTCAACCTGGTGCCACTGAAGTGTCATGTGTAGTTTTCATTCATTTTATACCAAATTATGCATACAAACACTTGCCTTACATTAAAGAGACCAAAGTTGCAATGCTGATGATTTAAAAGTTGCCAAAATGAGTACTCATTGTATTCACTGGTCCCACACATCATAATGAAGCCTTGTAACACAGTTGCATTTTTCCACAGAACTGTGCTGTAAGGACTGTGATACGATATCAAATTCTTTGGGCATGAAAAACATAAAACAATTAAAAAACCCCAGTGTATTGACAACAGATGTCATCATGTGGTGTTTTCAGGATAAGGCACTAACATTGCTGTCTTCAAATTCCTACTCTTCCCAGCCAAACTCTGGGGACTTAAATTAAATGCTGCCCTGGTGCCCATTCTTATTGTCGGTACTGTCTCAGGGAAATTTAATATGGAATTATAATTGCAGGGAAATCATTTCAGCTCCTAAATACTAAGAAGCAGATGTTGAAGGTTGGCTTTCAAAATAAAAAACATTGGAGTAAACTGTCATGAAATAGCAAAAGAGACATCTCTGACACAGAGATGACTCCAAGCTAAATTTCATCTGCCACTTGAAATGCCAGTTTGGTCAGAATTATGTTTTGGGTTTTGAGACTGGAAAAACTGCTGGTTTTCCAATACAAATATACATTCATCACAGAAAATTTCATCCCTAGCATGTAAAACTTAGCAGTGTTCCATGAAGAAAAATTTTGGATGACTGTACTAATTTTATGTAATAATATATGCAAATATATACAGCCAGTAATGACTAAAAAACAGGAAGGTAAACAGTTTACTCATTGACTTGACAGATTCCAACATACAGCAGTTATACAGCAGCATAATATTTTGAAATACAGTTCCTGTTTTTATATGGAAGCTACTAGGAAATCGATGTGACAAAAATAATGAAGAGACATTGGTTTGTTTTATGTTATCATGTTAATTTTTACAGAACACTGAGTATTATAAAATATATTTGGTTTCATATGAACACAAATATTCTTAGGGTGGTTATGTTACACTGATTAATTATTTGAGCAGCAGAGGAAGTATATTTTTAAAATGGTAAATACAGATACTAATTCCAGGTCCTTCCTGTTGTTCCTGAAGAAGCTCTTAAAGAACAGATACTTTAAATAGTTGTTATGAAAAGGAATACAACTGAATAGAATTGGCTAAAATATTTACCTGTGATATTTTGCAATGCTCTGCAGGCAAACTTTTGCCTGCCCTGCCATATGAATAAGTAAAATAAGATGAAATGTTTATTTGTGCTTATGTGCCAACCTACAAGAAATCCCAAGGAATTACTTTTCCTTGAGAAAGCAATATACACCATACATAGTAAGAAATTATTCAGTTTCTCAGAAAATGCCCTCAAATGGAGATATGGATGGTTTATAAACATAAATTATTTTTTCCCTACACAGATATTGTAACTTCATTTTATTGCAAATGCTAGCAAGGTTCTCCCTGATGACACCACAAGCTCTGTGAAAGTTGTTTACAGCATCACGACAAAAGTTAAAATGATGAAGGACAAAATAGTCATGTAGCTGCCAACACCTGGAGGATAAGCAAGAATAAGAACAGCTCTGACTGAATATGTTCTTAATTTATTTTTATTTTTGCTGGATTTAATTGCCTTTTTTTCCTGGCAACCATTGCATACATTTTGCAGAAGCGAATGCTCTCCAACTGCCCTTAGACATTGCTGATGAGGAATAGTGGCCAGTGCTCTGGGTCTGTACTGACTTGGGAGTGGTGGCAAATGCCTGGCAGGGGTGGCTGCAGCAATGACAGCAGAGGAACTGGCAGTGCAGAGGCAAAGCCTTCTGACCTGCTGGATAGGCTGCCCAGAAAGAAAATATGATTGTAAGCTATGGAATAATTCAACAGACATTTTAGAGGGATGGCCTGTAGACTATAGGAGTGATATCTGTGGGTATAAATTAAAGAGAGGAAAGGTGGTGGTGATAAACTGGGATCTTTTAGAAAGTGTGGGACCAGGGCATGATGTAAATGGTATAAAGTGAGGGCTGAATATTGTCCTGATTTTTGAAGCGATAGAGTTTAATTTTCTTCCTCGTAGCTGGTACAGTACTGAGTTTTGGATTTATGGACAAGAATGATTATGAGAACACACTGACGCTTTAGTTACTAAGCAGTGTTTACACTAAGAGTTTCCAGCTTCTCCTGCTGCCCTGACAGAAGAAGCTGGAAGGCAACAGAGCCAAAGGGGTGTTTTATACTGTATGACATCATGCTTAGCACAGAAACTAGGGGCGAAGTGCCTGGGGTCTGCTGCTCAGGAATAGGCTGGGCATCACAGATGATGGTGAGCACTTGGTTTCCATTTGCATCACTTGTTTATCTTGAGTTTTGACTTTCTCTTTGTTGTTTTCCTTTTCATTGCTATATTATTATTATTGGTACTATTATTACTATTATGGTTATATTAAACTCCTTTTATCTCAACCAACAAGTTTTCTTTGCAACCTTTCTTCTTCCCACCCCATCCCACTGTGCAGGAGTGAGCGAGCAGCAGTGCAGTGCTTAGCTGCCAGCTGGGGTTAAACTGTGACAGTGTTAGACTGCGTTAGCTGCACTCTAATATTTGTCTTACACCCTTGTTAGAAATACCATCAGTCTCCGAACACCTTTAGAGACAATACACTCACTTCCCTCAATCTTTCAGATGAGACAGAAAAAAATCCTATCCCACAATTATTTTTCCTATGTAATCCTGTTCAAGGGGTCCTCCATTTCTTTACAGGAGATACGTAGGCTGCACTGCTAAGCTTTCCCACTATGCGCATTTTCATTTGAAAAAGCTTTATTTTTCAGATTTCACTACCTCATTAAATGTCTGTAAACAGAAATACTAAGTTCTGAAAAGATTATTTGTTTGAACTAAGAGTTCTTATGTTAGCAGTGTGATAAAGAGAGACAAAGTGCCATCTAGTGAAAGAAATTACATAAAGAAAAGGTTAAGATCTTACTGAAGATTAGTTTGACAGTGTCAATTCCCAGATGTGGGTGAATATAGCCAGTGTTTTATTAACATAATATCACAATTTATGCAGCAAGGCAATTATTGCAATTATTCAAATCTATGAGTACTCTGTGAATTTTTGTAGTTTTTTTAAGAAGAAAACCCAAACATATTAAATCCCTTTTATGTGTACAAAGTGAAGCATGGCTAAATTGTGCTGGAAGTGCTGTGGTTATTCTGTAAGAGATTTTCCTTTCTACTGGACAACAACTGTCCAGTACAATGCAGAGCCTGTGTGGCTCTAGTACAACATAAGCACTGCACAGGACTGAAATGCTGAGGTCAATAAGCACATGGTTTTCAAGAAAACAAGGGAAATTACATTGGGAACTTCTACCTCTCTCTATTCTACCCACTTTTGAGTTCATTTGGTTTGAACAGATTCTTCAACACAAATTGCACTGTGCAATTTCTCTGAAATTATTAATGTTCCGAATCATTGCATTTATGGTATTTCCCCATGGTAAATAAAACAAATTGCTTTAAGAAATAGAGCAGAATATCTATCCACTGAGTCACTATGAAGGAATTTGAGCTAATTAAAATATGAGATTACTTTTTAAATTTCAAACACCAAAGAATGACAAAAATTTGCCTCAGATTACTGAGATACAATACAGAAAGCATATTTAATCTAAGGATTACATACCTGCTTTTGTGGAAATATTATTTTCAGGGAAAACAGAGGGAAATGGAAGTGAAATGTTACGCTTGTGTCTTTGTTATGTAATTCATCCTAAATTCCTGATTGTTTTATAATATTTAACTATTTTGTATCACCATGCCTCCTTATTACAGTGCCTCTCTCTAGTCATGCAACTATTAAAAAAACCAAAACACTTCAGCGTCACAGTATGAGCGTTGTGACTATCACTTCATTGGATAAGTGAAACAGGCTGGGGAAGCACAATCATGGTTTTGTTATTGCATCCTATTCAATGCTAAGCACATTGCTAGCAGTTCAGACTGCTTGTTTGTGTCAACCAGAACAGTTGATACACCTATGTTTGCAAATACACGTATGAAATTACCAGCAGCAGAGTTAATGTGGCAAAAATTGCCTGCATGCAAACTCCTTTGCAAATCTTCCAACCAGTTTCCCTGATTGCAATTTCAGAATTGAGCCTGACCCCCAGACTTAATACTACTGGTATTTCTCATCTCTGAAGATATATTTGATAACTGTGTCCTGAGAGAAAGAATCGGGGAAAAAAGCTCCTTTTCCCCCGTTCACGTTAAAGATTACAGATTATGAAGTTACCTTAATTATAGAACACTGGTACATTTTGTTTAATTTCCCTGGACCTTTATTCTGCATCAAATACATTGCTGTATTATTTGGATTATCATGTCTTTCTTTTAAGTAACCTGTTATTTACTAGTGTTACTTCCCATTCTCATGATAAACTTACTTTACCTAATCAAAAGTTACTTTAGTGCTGATTTGGTCTCCCTTAATTTGTAAGCTCCCTGCTCAAGCTGAAAGGATTTATAAATACTATGTAAATCTTTAGCATAGCCAACTAATATGCTTTTGCTTACCTGGCAAAAAGAAAAATGTCCCTTTTTACAAATTTATTTAGGATTCATAGCACTGGGACTTAGAAGGAGTTGAAAATCAGAGTAGGTACTGTAAGCAAATAGTTGCCAAACCCACATGAGGAAGGATTTGGAATGGTTCTGCGAATGGAAATAGGTAATAGTAAAATTAAAGACAGACCACTACAAACACTACCACTGCAGAGCATGGTGGGGTGAAGCAATCCCACTTTTACTGTTCCTAAGATGTATCCTGTTAATGCATCCCAGGAGATTTGTGTCCCCTAGCAAGCTGGAGCAATGATACAGGAACAGTGCCTAGCCTGTTAGTTCATTTATTAATTTATTCTACCTGCTATCCAAGCACAGAAAGAAACAGAACCTGACACTTTGGGGTTAGCTGATTTATTTAAATTCCTCCTTACTTAGATCTTTGTTTTATTTTATTTTTAGTTCCCTCTTAGCATTACTTTTGAATAAGAGGTTCCAAGTATGCTTAATCATTGAAAAGTTCCTGACACTTTCTATAAAACATTTTCTTTTATTGTAGCTTATGTTGCAGAAAGAGTAGACTTAAAAGCAATAAATATTGATGCTCATGGAGAAGACTGAGGATTAATTTTTTTGAATGATTTCTACATATGCTATGGAGTTTCAATACATAACACTAATCTCTCAATGTTTGATACAATACAGCTGGTAGCAAATCTTCTTACTTCTGTACCATATATTGCTAATTAAATAGTTCTGTCCTGCCCAAATTTTCTTTTAGGTGTTTGCCTATGGTTCCTGATTTTCTGCTTACACATTGAATCAGTGATTTATCCCCTATTTCCCCTTTGTGATGTAAAAAGTAAGCTGAGCCAGAAAAAAAGTGCAAGAGCTGAGTATAGTCTGCTATGGAGAGGCAGTGGGGAAAAAAAGGCATAGCACCAGTGGAGCCATCAAGCCCCAAACTCAGACCCCAGCTCTACTACAGCACACGCATAACTTTACATCAGGAAAGGTGTAAAAGAGTCCTGTGTACTAAATATACTGTCTCTGTTTGCCTGCTGGGATCAGGATCTAATATCAAGCTATTGCGAGTAAGAATACTCATATCTTTCATAGAGAAGTTTAAAATACTAAGCTATTAAAATGGTATAACACCTAGAAGTTAGTGTGGCAAATTTACTCTTCTTGAGCAATCTTCAGATCTGTGACTGTACTTTAGAATGTCAGTAAAGTTGGCTGGATTTAAAACCTTGTCAGATGTAAATTGAGGAAATTTTAACCATGGTACATAATTTCACCGCAAAGTTTTTGAAAAAAAACCCAACAACACACCACAAAAAAACCTAGGTAAAAATCTAAAATAATACACTGAAAGGGGGTGTGTAATTCTTTTATAAATGTATATGTGCATAATTTATATTCAGTAAGAGATGTGTCCATATATGTTACTACGTACATTTTCTTGGTAATAAAAAAGTCAGTGTATTCTTAATATTTATACACTTGATTTGACAATTTATGTCTTCGGGAAACAAGAAAGTGGTCAAAATATTATGTGGTGGTTTTAAAAGACAAGTCATTGTGTGCTTTCTTCACTAATGTTTTAGAAAATAGTTCCTGCGTGTTTGTTTCTAAAAATTAATAGTGCTTTCTCAAAATTATTGAGAACAGAAATGTATTAATGAAAACAATTACAATTTAAAATAAAAATCTTTACGTTTCTGCTGAGAAATCAGTTGGTAAGTTATGTCAGGTCACATCTGCAGCATTGGACTGCCCATGTAATGCAGTGTGACTGATGCAGGCTGAAAAGACATGCAACCCAGTGACGTGATAATTGGGTAGGGAGTGGGGTGGGGAACAAAAGAAGAGAACAACTTTGTCTCAAAAGACAGGATGTGAACGTACATAGGCAGAATCACAACTGGCCTCAATGGTTGTCTTCCTGTAGTTCCAGCAGGGAGCTATCCTTTCATCTGTGGAGTTAGACCTTTCATTGTAGCCTGGAGTTGTACAGAGGAGGTACTGAAATAAGTCTCACTGAAGAGAGGTCCGCACAAATCTTATCATGCCCTGCTCCAAAACTCATTTGAAAGTGCTTCAATGAGACACCGGTCAGTGCTTAGACCTTGCTGAGGTTCTCTCCACAGAAGAGATTTACATATTGTACAATCATGGGTTTACATTTTTCAGTATCTCAGTTAAAAACACATTTTTTAACCAACAAATATGCTTTAAAATTAGCACCCAGAGAAGCATAAATTAGCATATGAATCACTTTACTCAAGTTCAGAGAAAAGCTCTAAACCTTCAAAGCCATTTCATCATTTGCAGAAAGCTAGTTTCACACCATTGCTTATGGTCTGGTGAGTATCAGTGACACAGAAACACAGGGCTGCTGAATACGAAGCCTACATGCAACAAGCAACCATAATTTCATTTTCTTGGCAAATGAGCATTAAGCCTACTTAGTACAATTTCAGTAATTCAAGATGAATTGGAGACAAGGGGACACACTGCTAATGAGGAGTGTTGGTCCATCAGGACAGCGATTCTCCTGTCAGTTATTCTGGGCATGACTCCTTAAGCTTCTAAGAATAACTCCACATAGTATTTAATATGCCATCACAGTGCATGAAAGAGCAGTCATGCTACTTAGACACCAAGTTTAAAAAAAAACTAAATCTGAGTTTTGTGTAACCCAAAACAATGCAAGGAATATCTTTATCAGAGCTGCACCTGCTCAGTTTATACGACAGTCAAAGCTTTTAACAAAAATTTGCTTTTAGGGAATAAATGTTCTTTTACTGCAGGGTATTGGGCTGCTTTACACAACTTAGCAAAGATCTTTAGCCTTCTGACTCGTGTTAGATTTGTTTTTCTGTTGCCCACAGCCCTGCAACGTCTGAATTTGTCATAATAATTACTGAAAGCATTGCCTAACACCTATACAATAGTATCTTTAATTGTCTTTATTTACATGAAGTAAAGAAAACAAAGTCATAATAATAAAACTGTGGCATGACTGGGACTTCAAGCATAGAACAAGCAAAAAAAACCCATGGCTTTTAACATTTTAGGGGGAAATTATCTTCAGCAGAAAACTGAGTAACAAAATTAATCTAGCTCTCCCTTCTTCCAATTATCTGCTTTAACTACTAAAAGTTTTCTCTATCAGATACATTTTGATGTGGGCATCCTATACAATTGCAATACCTACTTAAACATTGTAAGGATGTCTTAAACCACCACAGCAGATACAGCTTAAATTTCCCTTGGCTTTAGTTATCGTTAAGGATTCTTAGGTAGCTCTGAAAATATTTGACAAGATGATGGTTTAGATTCTAATGTTTTCCCCTTATTCCTAGCTAATTAAAAACATGTTTAGAAAACATTATTCATAGTAGCTTAGAATTCACAGGAGCAATGAAATTACTTCCAACAAAAATGTACAAGGAAAGCAACTCTCACGGTCTTGACCTGAGATATCCTGCAGATTTGTAATGAAGATTGTAGCTACCAAAAGGATTATGAACTCTTACACGATAATCCATACTTGAAATCTATTTGATTACAGCCCAACAAATAATTTGTAATGCATCAATTCAGTCGTGCTTTTCTGATTTGCTTTTTGGTTTGGAATGGATCTTTAGGGGTTTCCATGCCTGCTGATTTTTCCAATAGATATCTGGATATGTGTCGAAGGTATTTCACTTCAACATGAATATGTGCTGACTGACTTCAAACTAGTTTTCTTCTACCATCCTGTTCCACTGCTCAGAAGTGTCTTTTTCAACAGTTTTGCTATCAGCAAAATAATTTGCTAGAATTTATTACACAGCCAAGTATTATGTATGACAGGCAAGGCAATATCAAGGTACATGTAAACAACACTAATATAAATGAAAAGAATGTTAAAGCAATAAAAATAAGTAGTATGATTGAATACATGTCTGAAACACTGAAAATGTCTGAAACGCTGCAGGTCTTTTTTTAGACAATGGGGAGACACAATTTTTTAAAATAGACAAGTGATTCTCTGATTTGTCTTCTAACTGTTATGACAAATCTGGTTTTTAAACTTGGAATACCATCAATTCACGGCAGTACAGTTTGTCAAATGTTAAAAATATTTGCTTTAATTTACATTCTGAATTTTAGTTTTTACTCTATTTTATTTGGATATTATCAATCATGGCAACATTAAAAAAAAAGGGATTCATGACACCCCAAATGAATCTGTCCCTGTATTTTGCTGCAAATTTTGAGTGATTGAATCCAAATTTTATAAATGTTGCTTAAACTATATTTGCCCATGGCACGCATAGTCACTGCTTTAACAGGAAAAATACATGCCCTTTCTACAAGGCAAGGGATCCTAGAAGCTCCAGCATTAGCAGGCATCATTAGGACACTGCTGGGTACAGCTGAATAAGCTTTGCCTCTGTTATGTCATCTGTATTCAAGCCATTAAAAATAACATTGTGAGCAGTTATGTAGTTGTCATATCAGGAGGAAGTCTTATTCTGATTTAATTAAATTTTTCTGGCAACCGATAAAGACAGGGAGTGGAAATAATTAAGCCCATATAGGTTATTCTTTTCATTATTCAAGGAGAAAATCTCTAAAGTTTTATCCTTCACTGGGCTTTTTTAGGAAACTCTTTTCTCAGGTCCTTGCCATTTATTAATGTGTTGATTCATTTTAGCAGGACTGATCTCCCTAGTGGGTCATAACTCATTTCTGTTGAATCCCCAACATGCAGAAGCTGTTTCAGAAAATTCTTACCAAATAGTTACAGATGAACTATCATCTGAAATCAGTGTGATGTATTTAAAGTTGAAGACAGCTGCAATGCACAAATTTTGATTAAATGCCTTGGCCACTGTCCAGACAGATACACCTCTGGAAGGTTTTCACCCAGAAGTGCTCTGAATAGGCTGCTCAAGAGTACTCAAGGCCAGATCAAAGAACTTGGAAACCCAGTACCCCATTTTAAGGCAGATCCAGCAAAAATGGAGACCAGCAAACTCTGTTAAGCCTTTCTACACTGCGTAGTTCAACACCTTCACATGGCATTCAGACCAGCACAGGGAGCTGCAAGATGCCTTCAGTCAGTCCTGTACATATTAGCTTCCTACTGCCAGCTCACTGGGAAATGCTGGGTCTTAAATCCTAGCTTTACTCAGCTATAGGAAAAAGTTGGATTGCCGCCTCTTGGGATTCACTTCCTCCGCCCACTGGAACAAGAAAGAAAATTCAGTCCCCAAACACTCATGAAGGTAGAAGCTCAGATATTTCCTCTTTATTAAAGGCTTATTGTTAGACCGCAATAAGGAAATAGGAAAACAGGTTGGTTTGCTGGTTTTTTTGGTCTCTGCATAATGGAATTTACACTCATTTTCTTCACTTCCATGTCTAGTTATCTGAAGAAAGCCCAGTCTGTTGTTTGTTTAATTTTATACAGGAAATAATTTGCTACACATTAATGTAGCAAACTTGTAGCAAAGCTACAGGGAGAGGTGGAGGGTTGATTGTAAAACCAAGGCAGTTTCACTCAGGTGCTTGCTATCAAACCTGCCTTCTCATGGGAACTACAGAATGTACCTTTCAGACGATGCCTGGCCTCCACCCAGGAGATGCCTCCGGGGGATTTTGCCATGATCTTATGTAATGGACTGGGTGACAAAGGACACCAGTTCTCCAGTTCTGGTTATGGATTCTTTCAGAGGTTAATAGGGTGCTGAATTTGGCTATGGTTTACCCCACTGTGGAGTTCACAGGGATTTTAATCTGCCATTGTACCCCACATGGGTGAGTCATTCGGAATTACCCATTGTCCTGTCTGCTGCACTGGATGTCCTAAGAACACGAACAGTGTCATCAGCACACAAAAATGCTACAGCTTTTTGTCTCCTTTGATCTGGTATTTCCACACCCAGTCAGTGTTGCTATTGTGCAGCCTGTGTGGGACACATGGGCTGATTTCCCATCACAGGACTCTGCCTCCTAAGACAGACATAAGGCAGAAGCTACAGTATAGCCCACCCCTTGCATGTCACTCACACCACGTCGGCCTTCTTATCACAGAAGTTTCAAGTCCTGTAACAGGCCAGCGTGGTTTGAAATACCCTCCAGCTGTTTTGTTATTTGTTAGTTTGATTTTGTTCCTCCCCTGGGGGGTCTTTATTGGTTTATCACCGTGTGTCTTCTTTTTATGATTGGTTAATTCTGTTATCTCTACCTCATGATGTAATCCCTTAAAACTGACTGCCAGAGAGCAAACCGGGGTCTCTCTGCTTAGCCTTCCTTCAAGCTAACTACCTCCTGCCCCCCCAGGGCAGGAGGGAAATAAACTTGGACTGTAGCTGACAGAGTTTCCAACTCTTTCTCCTTGCCTTCCGCTACTGGCTTTAACAGCACACCTACATGCTGTTGAGGAGGTGTTGGGCTGCACTGGTAAACTGAGGCACGCTAACTTCAGTTACCATCTTTCAGTCGCTAGCTCACATGGGCAACGGACCACGTTCACCTGTGAGCCAGGCTGGGAGCAGCCTGGCCTGCAGTAATCAACAAGTCAGTCCTGATTGTTCCTGTGCACATCAATCCTAATGTTCCAGTTACTATTTCCTAAAGCTGCAGGGATATATAGAAAGAAGGGAGGTAGGGCCAGGCAAGAAACTCAAGAGACCCTTTTCGTCTGCCCCACAATTGTTTGATAAAAAATGAAATAAATAAAAAAAAATAAGTAAAAGTGACTAGGTCCACAGCCTAGCATTTAGTGCACTTCACTTCCGGAGTTTTGCTCTCAGGACTGCTGTAGTTTAAATTTAGGACAGAATAATGGACCAGTGGCTTGCACCTACTTGACACTGTTTGCACACAAAATGGACATGATTGATATTAACTTGTGAGTTTGGGAAAGCAGGCAATATCATGTGAGTTGTCATTGCAAAACACCTGTCCCAAGACCAGATGAAAAAGGTTCAGCATTATATAAATTGACAAGGGCCTACATTAACTTGTTTGCCATCTGCACAGTGTACACAGATTGCATTTCACTTTTGATTTTGGGCCCCCTTCCAAACTACTGCTATAACAGCCAGGAAGAGATCTGACCTCCCATGAAATGCCTCACTGCTATATCACCCCAGAGCATCACTTCTATTTCATTTGTGTCATCCCTTGGGCACACAGAGTATTAACACATTTCTGCTAAATATATGAAGAGGAATATATTTTCACATCATAACATTCAAGTAGAAGAAAATGAGCATTCCTCATTCCTCTGTCAAGCAAGCTATTGTTCAGCTGAATGTTTCTTATTGTGCCAAGAAAATACTTGGCTACTTTATAGTACCAAAAACTATGTGGCTTAGATTATCTGATTAACACAGAAATTCTTGCTGCCTCTCTGTCCACCAGCACAGTTTCTAAATTGAAAGCTTTAGCACAATACTCAACAACCCTGAGTAGAGTCATTAACAAAACATAGTCTGTGAGATGTTATAGCACTGAAGCCAAAAGGTGAATGCAGAGTAATAATGACACTTTTTAGTTATGTACAGTTTTTTGTATTCAATGGTATTGAGGTGTTTTATAAATTAATACATAACAGTAGGCATTCTCAGCTAAAAAAGGGAGTGTGACTGAAGGAACAACATCGCATTTTGGTAAAACTCTTTTGAGAAGTTCAGATGTGTCCTTTAAATTACTTTGCTTTGAAGCAGGAGTTGCAGAGCAATACTTGTAATTTTTTTTCTGTTTACAAATCATTCATTCTATAAAGATTATTTTATTAATATATGTATTCCCAAATATTTACAAGGTACTCTTTTTCACTGCATTTTATCTGATGGAATGTTTAATGTGAGCAGTGCCAATATAAGATCTTGCAAATATTAATCTTTCTGTGCATTTGAATAATTATTAGCTAGTGTAGCTCTCATTTTGAATAAAGGATTTCAGCCTCTAAAACCATAGAATTATGAATAACACCCTTCTTGACAGCTTATGATTTGTCTTTTAAATACCCTTGTTCCAAAATTTTAAGTAAACATCTTTATTTCTTAAACGTGGGAATATTTAGTTTTTAAGTTTATTTTTAAAATGTGCAATTGATTGATCTTCATTTGGAAGCATTTTTAAGGTATAATGGGTTGAAATAGAAATATCTGGCTGACTGTCTGTCCCACATTTTCTGCTACAAATAAAATTAATTTCGGTAATTACTGCCACTGTAGCATGAGTGCAATAAATGAGCAAGACTTTTCATTTACCTCAGTTATTTTGCACACAGAGAAATGTTATGAAGCACGTTTAGAGTAATATTTTACAAGTACACATGTCCTCCACTTATCCAAGAAATTAAGTCAGGGGTTTAATTATGTCTTTCCCTACATATCCTCTTAAGAGTACACTTTGGGCCTATGTTCTCATGAAGTCACTGTCTGGGTTGGATTCAGAGTCAAAGCTTTGCCTCCTGGCCATCCTGCTGGCAGCCCACCTGAAGGCTAACCTTCTCTGACTCCAGGATCTTCCCCTGTTTCCCTGTGCCAGCAGTAGGGCAAGGGGATGATCTCCACTTGTACGAGTGGCTGCCCTGAAGTGTGTTCTCCTTCAAAGTGGTGAAACAAATTTACCTCAGGCACCATGAGCAGTCTTAAAATTATTCATTAGAACTCTCGGCTATGCTAGTCCAGCATTTTAACTGCTAATCCAGGTTAACAGCTCTCCATTTTTTGAGAGAGGCAATAAACAAGAAGATGGCATTTGAGAGGCATCACTGGAGAAAAACATTAGTCAGTGCATAGCTTAAAATAAGTTTTTTGTCATATACAAACTTGCTTTAATAAACTTTCAACTTGCCAAGATCACAGTTGAAAAACACTTTTAAGGTCCAGCACTTCAATGCAACTAATATTCTTCTTGACATTTGAAGTATTATGTAAGGAGTTTCAGGTGTAAAGTGCATTGTAGACAAAAGACTTTCTTGCCTCACAAAGAAACTCATAAAATGGTCGAATTGGCAGGAAAGTGACAGCCACTAAGGGACAAGAATGCAAATAGGTTTAGAGCTGTGGTAGCTCCTGTAGGACACAGGCATTAAGTGACAGTCTGGAAACATCTCTGGATTTACATTCTCCCCTCCAATTAGCTCTCATCCTTGATTGCACCCTACAGACCACCAGGCTAGCAGAGAGCACAAGGCTTGAGCCAAGTTAAAAACTAAGCCAAGGGAGGAGGATAAAAGCTTATTTATTGTAGACCTGATCTACCCAGGCTGCCAGGTTTGTGTTTGGTGGGGAGGACAGCTGGAAAAGCAGTGGTGGTTGCCAGCAGCTCCCTTAGCTGGCCATATGAACATCACAAGCTGCAGGATTTCTAAAAGCCTGTAATAATTACAGTAGGACAAAATGCACCCATTTTCCCAAATAGGAAGTGAAATACAAACAACACTATGCTATCACCACTTAAAAGCACAGAACAGTTATAACCCTGCTATCAAAAACACGTCATAAGTTTAGTTATACTTCTTGAAACCTTTTCCAGACCTTGAATCCCAATCTCAGCTGAATCAGTAGCACCCCTGCTTTTGTCACAGACACTAAAACCCTATCTGACCCCACTTCAACAAGCCTCTTCTGATCACAAGATCATGCTAACCTTAAGGCCATGCAACCTCATTAATTTATCAATTAACCCAGACTACCAGCCCAGGTCCAAAGACAATCAAACACAGGTCTACCTGCACATTACTGGGGAATGCTGGTGCAGTAAATTAGCCTTCACCCAAACCCCAGCTCACACTCAAAGTACCTCTGTGAGAGAACACCAGAAATTCTCAGTCATTGCACAATCTTTTCTGATTCTTCTCGAAACTTCATCCTGTTTCATCATGGACACATTAGTCCAATACATAACCCCTACATTCAAAGACAAAAGAGGAGAGAACTTATCTCCATTGGCATATTCCAGTTCTAAACATAGATTTTTTCAATAAAGGAACTAAAATAAAGGTTACTGCATGTGACATCCTTCTAGTGGAAAACAACCTTCCTCACCCCATCAGCATCACTTTACAATTGCAATGGCAGAGTGGTGTGACTAAAGGGGGCTGGAAAACAACTAGTTTTGGAAGATCACACAAGTACCTGTTAGATCTCTCCACAGGAACCTGTTCATTTCCTTCTCAGGGGGAAGGCAGAAGACTGGGCCTCAAAATCATATTGTTAAAATCAAGCAATGAAAAATACCTATTTTGACTCAGGTAAATAACAGCAAATTCAAATATAACGGAGCTTCACAGGCAGAGAACAACTGTGCTTTTTCCTCCATTTTGCAGTAGCATACTTCCTCCCCTCTCAACTAATTTCAGAAGATTTAATTAAGTCAAAAAAAAACCAAAAAACCAGCCTGTTACCTTAAAAGTAAGACCACCCACAAAGTGGGATACTATGGAGGGGGAACAAACAAAAACAGAACAGTCTCAAACTGAAAGCCCCAGAATTATTTTCAATGGCACCTCAGGATCATGTACAGGAAGGCAGAATGCTAAAGTGTTATAAATATGTGTCAATACATATGTAAGCAGTGTACACATCTGTAATATGTTGTGATCATTCTGGAATATGTTGTCACTTTAAAGTAATTATAGTATACACAGTGGGTAGGAAAAAATCACTGAAAGTGAAGCTCAGACTTCTGAATCATAAAACATCATGATTATCTGTTCTTCTTAGGTGGTGAACAACTGTAAGGATATAAAAATCAATATAAGGTGCAGGTGTTCAGGCACTGCTCTTGAGCGTTTTTAATACACGTTCAAGTAGGCTTTTCCCACTCACAGAATGGTGATCATACCATGCTAGGCATGTCAGCTGTGCAGGCTTCTGGCTAATTCCACTGCTGTTAAGAGAAGAAATGTAATTTAGAAAAGCATGACGAGTTTCTGTCTACCTGAATGGAGCTGCCTGTCCACTGTGTTGTTGCCCAGCGCTTTTGACAGTGAAGACCTGAAAAAGCAAGTGAATGGCTCTTTGTGTGCTTGCTCAGGCTAAAAGGAGTTCCACTTTATACCCCTGTCTAGGAAGGACATAAATGTTATTTGGTGATTTTCCTTGTTTCTCTCTCCTTCTGCCCCTCATATTACAGAGATTAGAACAGCATATTTGGCAAATACCATATGTTCTTGTACGGTAATCTCAATTACTACCCTTTACTCCTGTTTAACTTTGTTAGACTGAAGAAATGCAATTCACAGGGAAAAGTAAAAAAATACTGATATAACACAGCCTTCTTCTGATACTATTTCTTAATCTGCTTCTTCCTCTGTCTTGTACAATCCTTAGATATCCATTTTCCATACCTGCTTTAGTTTCCAGCAACCCTTGAGACAATTACATTAACAAGCATAATTGGACTGTGATCCTTTATGTTTGCAATTCAGTATGCATTCTTCGAGTTTCTTGTGCTCTGTTTTTGGCAAAAGCCTGTAACTGTGTGGATTTCTTTAAAAAATCTAATTTTCAAATTTGCTTGCATATGATTTATGGTTAATATCATGTTTTAATGGTAGGTAGGCATTCAGGTCTTTTGATTGCTGGCTGCAAAATTACTTTGGGAGGGCACTGACAATGAATTATTTCTGCAATTACTTGAAAAGCTCAGTGCTTCAAAACCAAGTGATGGCAGAATCATACCAGTGTTCTGCTTTGACCTCTGCCAATATTGAAGTTTACTAATTTTTAATGTGCCAGGAAAGAATTTTTATCAATCCACATAAGAAATAAACACATGTATGAGGACTGCAACATATTAAACAGTAGGGTATGTTTTTATGTTAATAACTCCTGAGCAGATACTTTAGCTCATTCTGTTTAAATCTGATAAAACTCCCTGCACTGGGTAACAGGATGTTCTAAAATTGGTTTGAAGAAATGTAGGCAGGTTTCTTCAATTCCTCTGGTGTTCTGTCTCCATATAGACTATTTCCAGTGTCGATTCTCTCAATGGCTTTTAGTGCTGTGCCATGATATTCAATGAAGTTATTTGGTAAAAAGGTAATAAAACTAGTATTAACCTCAGAGACCCCAGAAGAATAGAATTAATCAAACAAGTCAATGACACTGATTACTTCCCACTGGTTTATGTCAGGATCAAAGGTAATGAAACGGTGATTTGAGCAGACTAGAATGAACCTGTCTGTGTAATGTACTGCAACAGCAAAAAGCTTATGCTACTTTTTTAAACATTGCACCCAATGCATCTAAAGCACATCCTCAGACCTATATTTAAGGATTAGTTGATGTAGTTTGGTTACGAGATCTCTGAAATTCAGTGGTGAATGTGACAAAGGTCATTTAGATTCTCTTTTAATCTTGCTTGTTTGCATATAAAATGGCTTTGTTCCAGTCAAATTGTGGGTAAGTTTTGCTGACAAAGGAGGCAATATTAGTGAATACTTCTTGAGGTACTGTTGGGCAAATGATGCACCTGATTCATCTTGTTTTGTTTTTTTGTGGTGGTGCATGTCCTTCTCAGAAAATAGTGTTTACAACAGTTTTGACTATATATGTAGAGTAATTTGATTAATATATAAAAAACCTCAAAAATCTCCATGGATTACATTTTGCATGTATGTAATTTTCCCAATATACCTAGGTAAGAATATTTCTTTAGGATTATTTATTCAGATGCTAGTGCAAAAGAAACTGTACTTTAAAGCAAATTGAAAAAGATCCATAAGGATCTGGAGACGGAATAGTAAAATCTTCATTGGTTTTTTTTTTTTTTTTTAATTGAGGATTGTTTCTTATAAAATAAAGAGGGAATTGACATAAACAGAGTTCCATTTCTTGTTTGGGACTCTGCTTTAACTATATCTATTATTCCAGTAAACTTTGCAGGATGCTTGAAGCCAACATGGGACACACACAAGTGTTTTCTGATGCTTGGCACTCCATGTCAAACTGTTCTAAGTGCAGAGCATTAGGTGAATAGTTTACACACCTCCCAGAAGACAGGTGCAGTGACAGAAGATGTGCTTTTTCTGGATAAGCATTCTTCCTTGGAATCCTGCTACCTTTGATCTTTGAAACACATGGTATGCTCCCTTCTTCAGATACTCATTTATAAGCTTTACAGATGTTTATATTTAATCCCCAAGAGCTTTCTGATGTACAGTGATACCTTGCCTCCTCACATCTGTGCCAACAGAGCTTTTTCCTCAAGAAGCATCCCTCCAGATGTGGTCAGTTTTCTGTGAAGCTGGTGGGTGGGAACTGCAGCTGTTTCTTGCAGTCATGGCCCAGGCTGTGCCACTAATTACTCTCAGTATAAACCCCACTTCTTTCCCAAGCCCATGAAGAAATTTTTTTATTGTATTATACGGAGTCTTCAATATATTTTTGTCCACAAAGCCTCTCCAATTCCATTGGTTCCTCATAAAGATGCTGAAGTCACCATTCCAGACTAATTAATCTTTGCATGATCTAGATACTAACAAATAATTCTCTTGCACACAAGTGAGGCTGAAGGAATTTCTTTCCTTCCAAACACTCTGAATAAAAGGCATTAATTTACCATGTGCCTTTGAGTACTGATTCTTGCTTTTGATCCAGTAGATTTCTTTTTGCTCTTAGCTATACAGGTTTGGAGTTTTTATATGTTCTAGAGCTTTCATTACCATCAATTGCTTTCCCATGCTTGAACAACCAATGTACTTCATTTAAAATTTGTTCCGGTACCTTCCATTGCGCTTTGCCGGCAGAAATCCATCATGCTGAAGAAGTATAGCCAGAGTAATTTCCTTTGGAGAGCTTATGCTCTACAGGATAAATCTCAGCTTTCCAGCAGAATGTTAGTCTTTCATATTTTCAGAATAGATGTCTCATCAATTGGATTGTTTCTACAGCACCATTGTTAGTCCTTATTTCCAGGTCTTATAATTGCAAGGTTAACCATCAACTCCTGCTTCATTTCCAAGGCCCTTTACTACTGAATTCCCAGAAACAACTTTTTTTTGGGGGGGG
>VXAD01005469.1:1016386-1056316 GCA_013399195.1 Dicrurus megarhynchus | reverse complement strand
GGGGGGGGGGGTGGAGAGGGTGGATACACTATGCTCAAAAATACCAACAAATGGGTCTTTGTGCTATATATGGCTACATGGTTGCAAAAGATGTCCTCATCGCACAAGTTTGATGCACCAGACCCCACCTGAGTTTGATCTAAGTTATAACTAAAGAGTCTCAACACCTTAATGTCATCCAAACAGCATTTATAACTGGATTTATCAGTAATTCTGCCAGCAGTGGGTCTAAAGTATATATATATTTTTTTTGCCCGGACAAACGATTGATTCCTGTACTGTTTAAAACTCGCACTGCCTGTGTTCCCAGCATATGATGCAGCTGCAGTGACTGACATGCACTGTGTGCAGATAAAGCGTGACTGACTTCACATCTTTCTGTTCACTGCCATCATCTGATGACACGGATGAAAATAGAAGAATCTACAGCAAGCCCATACAATCTGTTGCCCTCAGCATAAATAATGTAACCTTTTCAGATGAACAAACAAGAGTCCTATTTTGTCACAGAAGCCTAAACTGCTCATGTCATGACTGGTATTTTATTGCCACACCAATTACAGTGAAATAGCAGTTACTCCTTTGAAATTACTCACCTGGGGGTTGGTTTATAGATTTCAAATCAATCTGCAGTAAATAAGAAATCCTCAGAAGAAAAGAAGGCTTCCTTACAAAGAGGTTTGTCTCCCACTAGCTTCCCAAGTGATAAAAAACAGCTTAAGACAAAGCTGCTAACTACTCAAACACTAATTGAAAAGGAGCTTTCAGAGAATAAAATTGATTATGTGGAGTACAGATAAGAGTAACGTAAAGTAATAATGATTATCTAATAAGGCAATAAGCTTTTATGCTTTCTCTTAAATAAAGGATCATGATGCACTTTGTGACTTACCTCTTTGCATCACTTCACCTCTCCTAAAAGTAATTAAAATAAGAAGCTGATGCAAGTAGGCTCTATATATGATACCCAGAGTGTGCCTGGTGGGCATCCCAATCGTGTTCTAAGTCACCACTGGGTAGTAACAGATTCAGTAATCTGGAAGTAAGAAAAATGCTCTTCTGCTAAACTCTGGAAAATTAAACAAGAGGTTGAATGTAAACTGCTGGCTTCAATGAAAGCATTGATGGTCCCTGTATCTTTCAAAGGTGTTATGTGATGTATCAATATAACTTCCCCCTGAAGTAATACCTGTCTCTTCAGAGCACTGGTACCTTCCTCTATTATATTTCCTACCTGTGGCATTCAGAGGTGTGCTGACCACAGGACTGAAGTACCCAAAGTCAAGTAACTAGGTTCTGGTTAGAGCAACTGTCTGGATTTTGATGACCCATTAAATGCATAACAGTAGATTATCTGATTGCCTCTGTTAGCTCTAAACATTGTTGAAAATCTTGTACATCCCCTGTCTGTGTAATTGTTTGCTTGTAGAGAAGATTTTACAGGGGCAAGAATTTTATGCTGGGCTACAGAATTTGCAAAATTAATATAATCAAAATTATTCTTTTCTGTATTTCTGGTAAATTTCTGGTAAATTTCTCCATGGCATTTATTTAAGGCCTGTTTCATGCTCTAATTTTAATTTTTCCAGTGGTTTGAATTTATAGACAGTAACTTGTCTAACAGAGGTCATAGCATAGTCTTGAGATTTTTTTTTTGCTAGTAAGCATGTGATCTGTGGTGTAATGTAAGAAAGAAAAAGACAATTTTCCCTTGGTCAAATAATTCACTATGAAAAAAATAGAATTCCACAAAGTAAGTATACGAACCTCTGAAAGTAGCATAACTTGAGTACTGCTTTGAGCTTGTTTTAGAGAGCAAGTGTGTTAAAGAAGTAGTTAAAGAAGTAAGGATGCAGGCAAAGCATACAGATGTACTAGAACGGCTGGTATATTTGGAAAAAAGCTAGTATATTTGAGTGGCTCGTTTGGGCACACATGAGGGTTTTGGGAGCAAGTCTGTTATGTCTTTTGCCAAATGCAAAAGAATTTTCCACACTGTAATTTCTGAAGACCAGTAAGTTCTTTACCAGCTTCTTCAGAGTATGTACTTAAGTCTGCCAAAAGCAGGAACTGTGTATGTGTTCACTTGATTACGATGAGATTTCTTTTTATATCATTACAATCGCTGTAATCAAAATTAAAGCTATTTTAAAAGCACACTCAGCCAAAGAAGTAGTTATAGTTTAGTTCAAGTGCATGCATAGATGTTCAGGTTCTGCTCCCTCTATCTTAGCATAGTTCATGATGTTAAAGCCTTGAAAAGCCATTTTCTTTTGAAGAATTCTTAGACTGTGAACACTGGGATCAAGTGCACCATCAGCAAGTTTGCAGGTGACGCCAAGCTGTGTGATGTGGTTGACGTGCTGGAGGGGTGGGATGTCATTCAGAGGGACCGGGACAAGCTTGAGAGGTGGGTCCATGTAAGATTCATGAAGTTCAACAAAGCAAAGTGCAAGGTCCTGCACCTGAATAAGAGCAAGACCTGGATCAGCACAGTTATCAAGGGATTGAGAGAAGACCTGCTGAGATAGACTTGAGGGTCCTGGCAGGTAAAAAGCTGAACATGAGCTCTCTCCTGATCAGCATCAAAAGCGGTATGGCCAGCAGGTCAAGGGAGGTGATTCTCTCCCTCCACTCTTGTGAGACCCCACCTGGAGGTCTGCATTCAGCTCTTCAGTACAGGAAAGACATGCATGTATTGAAGTAGATGCAGAGGGTAGCCACAAAAAAGGTTAAAGGACTGGAGTACCTCTGCTATGAAGACAGGCTGAGAGAATTGATGCTGTTCAGACAGGGCAGAAGACGAGGCTCTGGGGAGACCTCATTAAGGCATTTCAATACTTTAAGGGGGCTTAGAAGAAAGATGGGGACAGATTTTTTAGTAGGACCTGTTCAGATAGAACAAGTGGTAATGGTTTTAAACTTAAAGAGAGTAGATTCAGAGCAGGTACAAGGAAGATCTTTTTTACAATGAGCGTGGTGAGACACTGGCACAGGCTGCCCAGAGAGCTGGCAGATGCTCCATCACTGAAAACATTCATGGTCAGGTTGGACAGGGTTCTGAACAACCTGATCTAGCTGAAAATGCCCCTGCTCATTGCAGAGGGGGTGGACCAGATGATCTTTCAACCCAATCTATTCTATGATTCTGTGGATTCCACTTGAGTCCACTTGCACCTTTTAGAAGAAGCTGTATGTAGCTGATATTTTTGACTTCAAATTCTGAGCAATAAAACAGGAAAAGGTTTCTACAGATTGTATTAGTCAAACGTTTCTCAAAGCCAGTTCTATACTTCTATGCTTCATTTCAGCAAGTAATTCAAAATCTTCCACTCCTGTCTTTACACAGTTGATATTCAGTGGTAGATATGACTGCCTTTGCACACTACCTTCTTTGCCATATTCAGATGGCAATACAAGGATTTCTAAAACACATTATGGAATGGTGATGCCTCTTAAAATGGATGCTACTTAAAATACAATCACCACGAAACAGGTACTTAGTCAGACAGCATCTGGAATATTCTTTTTTATTTTGGACACTGTGAGAAACATTAGCAGAGAAGAAATTTAGGAAAGAGCAGTTATAGATGATTACCCATCAGGAAGAATCAAATTAAAGCATACAAGAAGGTTTTTTAACTTGTCCAAAATAAGCTGTGAAGAAATGTGCTTGAAAACCACAATAGGGCTATTTGTCCCTTCTGAACTTTTCCAGTATATGACTCACCTGCACTCTGGGAGTTCAGGGAGGATTCTCAGAATCAGAGTTACAGTCCTGAGGAATCCTGAAAGGAAAGGTTTTACCCAACTGTGAACTGTTTTAGGAAAGAGAATGAAGCTCTGAGAAAGGTGTTGAAGAAAAGACTCTCCAGAAAGTTCAGGGTGGCACATGGGAATGGGATGGAGGGCATGGAAAAGGTAAAGTTGCTTTGGAGTTCAAGTGGATTGCTCTGTCTGCACAGGACTCCTGGCCAGGAGGTGAGGGTTGCCATGCTAAGGCCTTCTCTTGAGATAAGAAGTTACTGATACAGCTTAACAAGTCAGAAGGATAACCTGTCCCACCACCATGTCTGTTCAGGTGGGAGTGGAGAGCTCTGAAAAAGCCTCTGGAAGGCCTGGGTCTCACCTGGGGATAAAGACATCTCTGAAGGAAAGAAAGGCTCTCAGAAAAACAGGCATTCGAGTTAATGCCTGTGGCAGAGAATTTCATTACTGTGTACCTGTTCTGCTACCTCTGCAGAAATGTTATTTTTGTATCTGGGCAGCTGAGTCACCTGGAATCAGACTGTCACAGCAGCCGTGAGAATAATCATGGATCACAAGAGGCTGAAGGAGGAAGTAAGAGGCAGGTGCCTCAATCTGTCAGGATGCAAAGTGCTTCTAAACCAGAACCTTCAAATTGCTAAAGATCTACATTCCAAAAAAAAGCAAATGCTTAGGTTCTACTGGTGTTGAACTAAAGATAATGGTGAGGAGGAACTGTATGCAATGCAAGGAAAAGATGTCTTAATGCTGATAGTAGAATGTGAAATATCACCAAAGTAATTGATGCCTATTGCATCAAATGATTCACTAAAATAACAC
The DNA here is from genome assembly GCA_013399195.1 of Dicrurus megarhynchus. Classification (NCBI taxonomy): domain Eukaryota; kingdom Metazoa; phylum Chordata; class Aves; order Passeriformes; family Dicruridae; genus Dicrurus; species Dicrurus megarhynchus. Next base: position 1,051,729 of record VXAD01005469.1, on the reverse strand, counting down.
TAGACAAAACATTGAAAATATGTCTGCATTTATGGGGAGATGAAATTAATGATCCAACATCAAGAATTTCCCTAACAAATACTTATTGACATAAACTGCGGAGAAGTCTATATGCATCTTTGCAAATCATCTAAAATATCCTTTGCCTAACTACAGTAACGGGCTCAATGCATCTCTTCTGCAACATTTGTAGTGGATTTAGTGGGACTCCTGGGACTATCTCCCATCTGAAAAGCTTGCTGTGCCATTACAAAAACCATGAGAAATTGACATGAATCTTCATTACTTGATCCAAATTTTTAAGCTATGATTCCTAAACAAATGATCTCACTCAAAATATAACATGATTCAAAATGCATTGTTACTGTGATATTTTCACCACAAGTCCTAATTTAGTGATTATTTTTTAATCTGTATTTGTAAATATTCAGGATTCTGAAATTAGGTTCTGTTTCTGTGGCTGTTCAAAGGAATCAAAGGAACAATATAGTTCCTGGAACTGTGTGTGGTATTGCAGGGACATCTGAGCCAGAGCCAAAATTGAGGTCATATGCTGAAAAGAAAGATTTATTACTTAATAATTAAGAAATGTCTGAATTATGCTTCCAGAAGGATTAAGTATAAAAATATAATTAAAACAGCTTTAATGTATGTCAGTCAGTAAAATAATATTAAATAAAATTTCAAGGAAAAAAAGCTAGGCATACTTCCCTGCCACCTGCAAACAGAATGAAAGAGGATAATCGAAATATATGATTAGTAGCAAGAGAGGTACACTCATTACCTTCATGAAATCAAAAATGAAGTCCTGATTAAGACTTATAATTAATGCTTTTCAAACAGTGATCTGCAAATCATATTTATTTTATGCAAAAAATATCCTGCTTGGTCTTAACTCTCCAGTTTGGTCTGGATTCACTTACGTCTTTCTATCTGGAAAACAGCTCACATAAAGATGTCATAAAATTTTTTTCAATCTCTTTTCCATGTCAGTGTTCTCTAGATTTTGCCACAGGCATGTTAGGAGTTTGAGAAAGGACAATTTGCAAAGGTGGTCTTTTTCTAACTAGTGTTTAGCAGATAAATTAATTCTTAAACTTTTTAAAAGCTCCTGGTTTATGCCTTAGGTTTTCCTTTAGTACCTTGGAAATTACAATTTGAATGGCCACTGAAGAACTTTTTTACAATGAGGGAGGTGAAACACTGTCACAGGTTGCCCAAAGAGGCAGTAGAAATCCCGTCTCTGGAAACATTCAAGGTCAGGTTGGACGGGGCTCTGAACAACCTGATCTAGCTGAAGGTGTCCCTGTTCATTGCAGAAGGGTTGAACTAGATGATCTTTAAAGCTCCCATTCAACACAACTTATTCCATGATTCTATGATAAAGGAAAATTCCATTGAGACTGGTTTTAGTAGCCTAGAAAAACTTTACCATTTGTAATAGAACATAAAAACATTTAAGCACTCTGAGTTCATTGGAAACAGGGGTGGGTGAGGCTGGTGAATCACAAAGATCAAGTTCTGTCCAGGTAGCAGTTCTCTGGGAAAGTCTGGGAATATTATAAAATTCTCATTTGGTGTGTTACTCAATTTCTGCAAGGGATTTGGCAGTTTTAAAAACATTTTTTTACAGCAGAAAATGTTTTTTGGGTTTTTTTCCCTAGCATTTTACCTTTTCTAAGCATTGTTTTTCTTAGTGTTTTTTTTTTTTTTTACTACTGACTTCAGTGGTTGCAAATTCTATTTAATTCAGAGGAAATATTAAAGCAACTAAAGCTAACCATATGCATAAAATCTGGTGGGATGATTCAAGAGCTAATGTAAAAGAGGAGCGATGAGGATGATCTACATTTTGAAGGGACAATAATCTGTCCTTCACAAGTTATGGCTGTTCTAGTGTTCGGTTTATTTTTTTTAAAGGATTTATGTTCACTGAACACATCATATGTTTGAAATTGTTCTCTGTAGAAGAATATCTTATACATCATGTCTACACAAGTTGGTCCTGAGTTTCTAAGGGTTTAACGACTTTGGGATGATCTCTATTTAGTAGCAGGTAAACTACAAATGGGGGAGGGGGGAGGTACAAATATTATGCTTGAAATAGTGATGAATCAAAAAGAGACAATGTGTTTAGAACAGGTATGAAAGAAGATTTGTAACGTTTTGAAAAAAATAGGTGTAATATTTAGGGGAATTTCCACCTACTGAAAAAAGTTCCAAATGTTCTCACTAGTCTTAATGTAAATAAGATTTCCTCTCTGAGACTGAATTATTTTTTAATCTCTTTGAGCCAGTAAATAATGTAGAACAAATTGGCCTTTGGTAAACTAAAATTCCCTCTTTTTAACTGCACATTTCTTGTCAGGCAAAAATAAAAGAAAAATATGACTGTCAAAGTCCTCTAAAACTGCAGCGAGATATCTGCAGTTCTGCAATACGTCACCTGGAACCAGACCTTGAAACAATGCACCAGGACGAAATCTCCTTTCCTTTTGGTCTATTATCAGTCTAGTTTGCAGCTGCAGATAATCTAATAGTACTTTTAAAGACATCCTTCTATTAACCACTCAGCAACCTTTTTTCAGTATCACTGAAGTCAGTTTCCCCAATCTCTATTTTATTTAGCCAAAGATTGAGATTTCTTCAAGCCTTCTATGCTTTTACACAGACAGCAAGGGCTTGACAGTTAAAATATTATATATATGGTTAGTGCTGGCTCTGCAGGTTGTGTTGTCTTGCCTATTATATAGACAAACAACTTTTCATGCAGGAAATTGTGCATGTATTATTTTCTTTTCTCTTACTTTACGGTCAGGAGAATATTATGCATACACGCAGTCAGTCACACAATAAAGTAATTGCAGGTCAGGTGGGATATGTTTCTTGCATCCAGGATGAAGTTTTCCTTATTTTACTGTTGGTGTCATGCCCACAACAATAAGCAGCTTTAAAAATTGACAGATTTATCATCTTGACATGCAATTTTCCAGGTAACTTTTCCGAAGCTGTGGTTAAGCTATGAAGCTATTTGTATTTGGAAAAATAAACTGATTATGATGATGTACAGATTTTTTTACTATATTCAAATTTTTTTCCTGAGTTCTAACCTTGGTTTGCAGTACTGAGGATATTAAATTCCTGGGGCTGATAATTATGCTCAGTGCTTAAGAACTGGAGAAAAAATCATTATGCTGTTGAAAGTATTGAGATTTAGTCAATCTTTGGAGCAAAGACTTGAAATCTTAGTGTATGGAATGCTTTCTCTAGACAAAAATTATTATTTTAAAAGTTGGTAACATATTGCACATGGAAACAACTGCAGCATTATAAAACTAAGGGCTATGTGGTAAATAGGAGAAAGGTGTAAAATGGGGAACTGTCTAATCATAACCAGGAACATCCAAGCAGTCAGGTTTAAAAATCAGTGGTGAAATGTGACTTATATGTGATTTGCCTTATAAATGATTAAAGTTGAGTAATTATTTTGAAACAGCTTTACAGGGAATTTTACTTTTCAGAAGGACTATCATTTCAGGAGAGATTAAACTGATTGAGTATAGCCCAAAGTATTAAAGTCAGCATAGAGCAATTCTGACAAGCTTGCAACTCCTCTCAGGTCCGTCTACTCCATCCCTAGAAGAGTTCCAAAAACAAGTGGACATGGCATTTCACAATATATTTTAGTGGGCATGGTGGCATTAGTCCAAAAATTGGACTTGATGATCTTGGATGTCTTTTCCAACCTTACCAATTCTATGATTCTTTGGTGTGTTTAAGGCCAGGTTGAATGGGGATTTGAGCAACCCAGTCTAGTGAAAGGCATTCCTACTCCTGGCAGGGGGTTTGGAACAAGACAATCTTGAAGGTCTCTTTCAACCCCAAACCATTCCATGGTTATAAAGGGGAAACTGGTTTTATGAAAATAAGTATGGACCAGCAAAATAAGTTAATTAGCCATTGGGGATGTTAGATGAAGCAGCTTCATATTATGCTGGCTAATTTTCAGTGACACTTCAGGAAATGTATTTTGTTCTGTGTCCTTCTTTTCTTGGGGACTGGAGTGGGTGAAGAAGTTCTGTGAACTGAACCAAGTTCCTGATGAAAGAGGAAAACTGCTTTAGCTTCTTACAATTACAAGAAGTCAAGGAAGACAATTCAAACATAACAAGGGTGTTGTAGATCCATAAACCCAATCAGTTGTGAGTTTGTACAAGGGCAGACTCTGAGTGCAGCCATCCATTTCTCCTCTTCCTCTGTTTCTGAAGGACAGAAGTTAAGGAAGGAGGATCCTGTCTATCAATAGAAGTTGTGGTGAATTTTAGAAAGTGCTATTCTGTGTGACTTCCTTGCAAGCCATGCAAAACCTGCAGTATTCTTATGCTGGAGAGTCCCAGCTTTCAAATAAGTGGTGGGCAAGAGTTAACACCACCTTTTAGTCTCTCAGGTTATGTCTCCAACTGAGCTTGAAATAAATTGCTCTGTGGATGAACAAAGGACTCAATTCTCCTGGGCTACCAACCTAGCACTCTTCTCAAGTACAAAAGTTAAATATAAAACAAAGAAATCAAACAGCTGCAAGACCTGATAAAGTGCTAGCTGAAATAGGAAACCCAGAGGACTACAAGTATTATATAGCAAGCAAAGTATCATTCTCATATGAGTAGTGCATCATGTCAACTGTATTACTGCCAAGACAGGAAAAAGAAAGCAGGTAAGAACACCTTGAAAAGAATAAAACAAACAATTATCCTAATCTGAAAACCAATCTCCTTTTTGTTGCTTTAGGTATAGAAGTTTTGATTAAAAAATCAAGCTTTAAAATAAGCTGATGTAAGGTCAGAAGTATTTACTAGCCTAGGTAACTTCCTGTATCTGTACCTGTGCAATGTAGATATGGCTGTAAAACAAGCCAGAGAAAATTCCAGCTATCCAGAAAACTACCAAGTTGGTTTTCTGCATATTATCAGTGGTAGTACAGGAAGAATAAAATCCTTCCACTGAGGAGTGCACAGTTCGAGTTAGAGAGTGTAGTGAGCCAGGTTTGGTGTTAAATAGCCGACTTTACTAACATGAATCTCTTTGTCTGATCCCACTGCAGTTCTTTTCAATTCAGCCTGCAAAGGCTGTGCTGCATTCTAGAGTTTGGCAGACAGTGGACCTTCACCTTTTGCCTTCTATTTCTGATTCATCAGAAGACTGGTAAGGTTGCAGCTTACTGTAGACTGTAATTAATCTGTTAACCTTCAGAGACAAGGCAGAAATGATCCAAGGCTGGTGTGTCTGTAAAAGTGTATAAGCAGCTTAAATTTAGAATCCAAGGTTAATGTCCAGCAAACTGATGAAATAAACTGGCTATCCTTGAAAAGTAATTCACTTAAAGGATTTTAAGCTCCCAATCCCATCAACATCTGCCTTATTCAAATCTGATAGGGATGTTGGAATGTTCTCTTCATTTAGTACAATACAGGCTAATCCTGCACTGATTTATAATGAGAATAATTTAAAAATCTGACCTTTTGGTATTGCAGCATTCTGGTCAAAAGGAATTTTCACTGACAGTGGATCCTCTCCTAGATGGTTCAAAAGCATTGCAAAGAGCAAAAAGATGAAATGGCTTACCTGAATGCCATTTAGATCTTTATCTTTCCATTTCTATCTTTCACTAAACCATGCTGAAATTTTCTTGAAGCTTGGATAAGTATAGTTTGACTGTTGTTGCTTTTTGTCTTTAGTCAGCACCTCTTACCCTTGCTGTTAGTGTGACCAGGTTCTTTAAGCCTGAGAACGACAGAAACAGTTACTCTATGAATATAGAAATATGAGCTTAAATAATCTCTTTAGGGAATCTACTTTAGGCAATTAAGTTTAAACGTTGATTTTTAATTTTTTTTCCCTTTAAGGCCTAATCCAGATATCAGTTTTTTGTTGGAATTGTACTGGCTGCATATCTCAAATTAGAGCAGAATCAGACCAATTAGCTTTGGAAAAGGAAGGTTTTATTTCTTTGCACACAGGGTCCACATACACTGTGGTACCAACATAAATGAGAAATAACTGAGTTTTAAAAGGAGTACTGAAATGACTTAATAGTGGTGTAGGTAAAGCCTAACACCAAAATTTTTAACCTATTAGAAATATCTTGAGCAACAGATTTGCCTTGTGTTAGTTTATTCCTGCATACCGTTGGAATTATGCTAATGTGACTACATCAGCATTCAGAAGACTACAGCAGCACTTACCTAGTTCAGGGAAATTTTATAAGGGGACAAAGGAACAGTAAATAGGTACCTTACATATTTCAAGGATTCTTTTCCATTACTCTATTTTTTTTTCTTTTTTAAGCCAAATGTGGTATAAGGGCCTTATTCCTCAAGATTAGCTGAGACTGCTGAAGGGAGATAAGTTCTTGCATTAAGTTCTAAAGAGCGAAATTATATGAAAGATCCACTCAAAATCACAGTCAGGGTTGCACGGAGAGACTATTTTTTTTAATTACACCGAATTATTGGGTCAGAGACACCAGCAATCAGGAGTTTTAAGTTACAGGAAAATGCCTTTTATATAAAAACTGACAAATCCTTTAATTTATTTACCCCATTTTTAAGTGTTATAAATTCTTTATGCCATGTAGAAGTCACTGAAGAAGTTTTAGTCACATACTGATATAGAAGGTCAAATTTTGATTGCAATTCTTGGATGGGACTACCATACAAATATGAGTAACTTAAAAAACCTTTGGACTTTCAGTGAAAAAACTCTTCTCTCCGCATTTACTCAAAACCAGAATTTTTGTTCTAATCATTAAACATTCATGAATATTTATTCTTGACTTTGTATGATTAAAGTTATTTAATACTGGAATCCTAGAAACAGGAGTGAAGCTTTAGTATATATGGAGAGGTATCTGTAAACTGATTGGTCTTATGAATTATAGATTGATCCAATCTAATTCCTGAATGTAACACACTTTCTAGAAACACAGATTGGAGAACCATGTCAATGTCAAATTGTCTCTGTACAGAAAATTCTAAGTCCAAATTTTGCATTACTGGTTGTATCTGAGTTATAATTCTGGGAATGTACCAAACTCAGCCTTTAGTGGGACCTCACCTCCATGGTTCTTCCAGCGGTTACTCTTAACTGTCCTTAGAGGAAAACCAACTGAAATAATACAACAGTTTAGTCAGAGGCTGGTAAACTTGTTACATAGAATTTTTATTTGAATGATTTGAATGACTTATAAAGATGTTTATTCTACAGAACACTTAACAGAAGTATATATATCATATTTTTCCTAATGCATAAGCTTACCAGCAAGTGTTCTCATGATTGATTTATAATAACAGCTGGCTTTGTTCTAGAAAGTCATAGAGTTGCATTCAGTTTAGGTACACACTGACCTTGCAGGTAAGGTAGAATTATTGCAGATAGGTTGGATTGGGCTGTTAGATAAGGACTAGTCAAATGCTGCATTTAAACTTTAATACTTATTACAAATACTCCTTAAAGTCAATTGTGTCCATAAATTTTGCTCCCTTCTAGGACCATCTCTTCCATCTATGCTCCCTTCCACCTATGCTTCCATCTATACCCACCAAGTCTCCCTTTTTTCCACCCTGTTAGCCAAAAGTTCATTGCTTCATCATCATTTAGTTTTGTCAGCTGAGTGTACAGGAAGGGAGATTCCTATGTGCATGCTCTTTTGTGACATGTATAAGCTTCGGAGAATAAAATGACCGATTTCCAGATCCAGCAGACATAGGAGGGTCTAAAACAAGCTAATTCATAGGAATGTCCTCACTGCCTCTGTATAGCATACATATACCTCTGGTGGCTCTTTCCTTGCAGCCTCAGTGTTTGGTAAGATACATATTTGGTGGCATATTTTGGGAACATATCGTTTCCCTCTGAACTATGACAAACAAAGCTTCCAGGGAGGTAATGGTTTGAGACTTGAGCTCAAAGTCCTATCTTTCAGTGTTAGTGCTGTGTTACGTTTCAGTAAAGTATAACTTTCATAATTAGTTCTGCCTATTGCTCAGTTCATAAATACAGACCCAGTATTACTTTTAGTTCATACATCCTTGTGTGCTTCACTGTGTGTCAATGAACACACAATGATTCCTCCCTTTGTACAAAGTTATTTTCAGCTAGAAAGCATGGGGCTTCTGAAAATTATCACTTTTTAAGATACAAAGGTCAACCAGATCCTCGATAGATGAGAGGAAAAATCATGAAAGGTTTTTTTTTTTTTTCCCCCTTAAAAGAAAAGTGGTCTAAGCCAAAGTTTCATACAATCATTAGTTACTGTTCCACTAAATATAAAGTTAAAATTGAACATGCACTTGCAGGAATTATCTGATTTCTAGACAGTCAATACCATGTTTTTCCCTTAAGCTGTCAGTGCTTCTGTAGTGGCATATCCCTTTTAGGTCTCAGTGTGCTTTGTCAGAGACAGTGTTCAGCCAGCAGGTTTCCTAGGAAGTTCTCAACTCTTTACATGTACCAGGATTGAAACACAGAGGTCTTCATCTTTCTTGAAGACAAACCAGTTGAATTATAGGGCTTCAGTTTGTGTGGTGTCCTGCAAGATTCATTAACCACAATGATCCAAAGATAGCATGAAACACTCTATCACATTACTACACGCTGTTTTCCTATGGGCTATTGTACATGGCAAATAGAGAAATTATTACTGAGTATATAAATATTATCAGTTAGTTCCTAACAAAAAACAAACAAACAAACAAACAAAACCAAATATAATCTTTATGTGGTAAAAACTGTTGCATAGTTTGGCATATTCATCATATGGTTTTCCTAATAGCAAGTCTGATAGTGGTGAATGACAGTTATTAGGCCTTACTGAATATGTAGGAACAGCTGACAGCTAATGGATGAAGATAAATTACTCTGATTATAGTGCTAGCCTGCACAGACTAAAATTTTTTTTGAGATGTTTAGGGTAATTTAAAAAATTAACGTGGTAATTCAAGTTAATGTGCTACACTTATATCAAGATTTCTTTGACATTTAATCATGAAGTTCTACTTTGAAAAGCTGCAAGCAAATATAATGTTACTGCTAGTATTCACTAACAATCAAGGACCATTTTAAAAGAACAATGAAACTGATGTTGTCTCGTGTAGTCACAAAAAATGATGGGGTTCTCATCAATTATAGATACTTCCACTCAAAGGCATTATTTTATTTGGCAACTAGCTAGCAATTCATCGAACAACATGAAATGATACAATGTCTAGCTTTTGATTCCTTTTATTTGACAAGGTTCTGGGTGACCTCTGCATTCAAACAATTGAAATTTAAGTTAGGTGGGCACTGTAATAATTTTGGAAGGGGAAAAGCCACAGAGCATGAACTAATTTTTAACTGTTCTGTTTTCTTAGTCTAGCATCAATCAGGTTTTGCAGACTGAAAATGCGGTTAATGTTTGTTTTTGTGAAGCTTACAACATGAATATTGATAGTAAAGTCACTGAGATGCTTTTCGTAGATAAGTCTAAACCATTTAACTATGCTTATTGTTTTAAGTACTATATAAGAATGCACATTAAAACCAAAAGGCAGATGTCAGAAATTATGCATCCCATCTGATTTGTCCTTAAAAATCATGCAACCACTTGAAAGGAAAGAAAATATTTTTAGAAGTATAGTTTGTTAATGTCACACACTGAAGGAACACACCTCCCAGTATTTATGGTTCCACACATGGCCATTTCTCACTGTGGTACCACAAAGTTTCTCTCTATGCAGCACTACCTGACTGCACACATTGGTAAATCAAACATTTGCCACTAGAAGCCCGTGAGAAACATTTTCTCAAAGACTAGTATTTTAAAAAGCTGTGATGTTTCTATGCAAGTTTGTACATCTCCAGTGCAGTATAAAAAATGTGCCCCTCATCTCAGCTGAAATTTCTAGTTATTATACTGATATGCTATAGACAGGTCCAATTTTTTTTCTCAGCTGATCTTCAGCTATTAGCATGTCAGACAGAAGTCAAATATTTTTGTGGCCCATGGAAAGTAGATCTCATGTTCTCAATCAGTAAAGGACTGTTAAGATGTGCACTAAAGTAGGCCTGTAGTGAAAGCATAAAATTATCCAAGTCAGTTTCTTATCTTGCAAAATGTGCTTGATTGTTCTCTTTTCTCCAGAAAAAGCCATGCTGGCAATGACATGTTCAATAAGACATCAGATATGCAGTGTATTTAATGCATTTTTTCATTCCTCTATTTGTAATAGAAAAATATTATTTCCTCCCTTCTCTCAGATTCTTAGCCCTAATATATTCTATTGAGTTTTCCAGTTGAAGACTATATAGTTTTGTTATCTCAATACTCAATGGGCTCTATCTGACCACAGTAATCTCTGTCAATTTTAACTGAAAAGTCAAAAATATTCACATTAAGGATTACACAATACAGTATTATGGCAACTATAGTTTCCTCAGAACTTAAAATATACAGAGTAGGTCACTTTCCAAGCTGCTTTGGAATGGTTATCTTTTCATTATAGAATTTGAATTATATACAGCCACCCAGGTTATTGTTCCTTTCTTCTATCGCCTTTTTTGGAAAAAAACCCCACATGATCTGTTATTTCGAGCCTAGCCTCAGGATGAACACTATTGTGAAAGTGCATTAACATTGGGGCAGAAAATACATGTATCAAGGAAAATAAATCTAAATGGGTTAAAAAATAATCTTTAAAAAAATTGCATGTATTTACATGATAGAGACATAATTCTCTTTTAATCCATGTTTTTTATGTCCCTTGCATGAAATATCTACACTACATGTGCTGTCATGCTAGAATAGTCTAACATTTTTCAAGAGAGGTTTATCTAATCTAACTGTATTTTTAGTGTCTCCATTTGTGCTTTTTCTATCCCTTAGAGAAGAAAATAATAGGCACATCTGGGGCATGGTTCATCTCATTTGAAAACAGACTTCTAAAATGTTATTGGAAATACACTTTAAATGTGATAATGTGATTTCTCTTTTTTTTGATTTAAAGAAAGGAATAAAAAGCAAAAGTCCCTTCCATTGCCTGACTTGCAATGGGGACATCCATATTCTGTGAAGAGATGACATCTAAAGCATGTCAGGTAATAGAAAGAGTTTGGTCCAAACTAAACTGCTCTACTGAGGGAAGCAGGACCTTCATTGAGACTGAGAGAAGAATGTCTGAGAGAAAGCCTAGTGGCAGTTCCAAAAGCTACCTTTTAGGTCTGCATTATAATATAATGTTAGATCACATGATTATAATGCAGTTTTCCAAAGGAACATGTAACACTTTTGGGATGGAGACTATAATTGCTGAATTCATAATTATTAAATGCATTATTTTAATCGTGCCACCTCAATCCTTTGCTCACCATAATTCTCATTCCTAGTTACTGTCTAGCGGAGCATTTTAATTATTACTTATTCCCATCCTAGAGGTATATGTAGAATAACCAGCTTGCAACATTTCCCTTTTTCTATTTGTTATTTCAATGTTCCTGTGAGTACTACAGCAGTAACTCAAATATGTCCTATCCTTCAAAAGTAATAGACAACAACAAAAGCTGTGAGAAAAACAAAACAAAAAACCCAAACAAACAAAAAACCCCAAAACAAAACAAACAAAAAAACCCAACAAAGCAGCAACTCGTGGCACACACATTTACTAGAATTTGCAACTGTTATAAATTTTGGAAAAGTTGTACGATGTGTTCTGCAACGTGCAAATTCAGAACAGAAATCTTGTCATATAACAGGATAATAAATGTGCTGGTCATTTATTTTTCCTTTGAAAGAACCAGTAAAACTCTCAACAGAATTAGGCTTCAAATTAATTAATTAAATTTAATTAATTAAGTGAATTAATTTAATTAGTTAAACTTAATTCTAATTAGGTTTAGAATTAAACTTTACACATTGTTTATTGCAAATTTTGCTTTGTAAAATAAATATCTGCATCACTTTGCCTTTCATCCCTTTGAAGCAAGGCAAACATAGTTTTTACCAAAGTTTTTCCTTCAAATGCATCATTAATCTGACTAACAAGCACTTATGTTCCCAGTTAATTGAAGTTACAACCTTTCTTATAGAAGAGAGTTCTCCTTTCACTGAAAGGGGTGCACAAGAGGTCTAAGCTCTCAGCTTTTGTGAACTTCAGTGAATCTGTATTCTTAATTTTCTCTTGAATGGATTCTGGGGACTGTCAAAGCCCTCAAACTTTTATTTTTTCGTCTTCACTTTTAATTTGAGTCTTCATCAAGAGTCCTTACCAACTCACTGCCTACTTCCAAATTTTGTAACACATGAGAAAAACCTTGTTGGTTTCTGTAGAAAAGAGAATGAGAATTACTGCCCTGAGTTATAAAGCTTTTTAATTGCATTGTTTCTTTCTTTAGGTACCTGTGGACAGAGATATTGCTGTTAGGAATGGATGTTACTGAATATAAAATTCCATTGTCACAGGTGATATTCCTTTCTGCCCGTAAAATTTTTAGTCAGCAATCTACAGAGATAAAGCACAAAAAACATTATCATTTTAATTCTTTAAATTAGTTTAAAAACTTTTACTATACCCGACTTTCATAGTTTTTCTGGGATATACTAAGGCAAAAAAGAGAAAGTGAAATATTAATTGTGAGATTCAAAGAGGGTAAATAAAAATACTATATTTATTTTCATGCCTTATTTTTGTTATTGAAATATATCTAAGAACATCTATATTTGACCTTCATTAGGTGGTTTCTGAAAGAGATAAGGACATTTTCAGAGGTATAACCTTCTCATTCTCATTTTGATCCAGCTCTCACCTGTTGTAGAGTAACTGTGGCTTAAGGTGGCTACCAATTCTGTTATAATGTCTGGGCACTTTTGTAGGGTTTACAGCATTTCTTACTAAAAATGGGGAGTTCTTTTAGATCCAAAATCTTTGGGGAAAATAATTCAATTGGAGTTACGTCTCATTGAAATTCTACTTTCATGTTTTCAGTGTGTAGCTTCTGTATTTTAATTGAGCTATATATTCACAAAAGAACCTAGACTGGCATTACAGAGCTATATATTCATATTAAGAGTACCTCAAAAAATCTGTTTCATGGTCATGCTCCAGGGGCTAAAATTTCTCACATGTTTAAAGGACACATATAATGGCTTTGCACGAGGACGGTATAACAAATGTTGCCTACTTGTTGTCCAACCTAAAAGACAATGCCAAATAGGAAAGAGATAATGCAGGTGGCAGCAATGCATTGCAGTGGGTCAGCCATATTTTTTGCAGTAAGAGGCTGTTTTAGCAGGCTGTGTATCTAGAAAGCTCCTTTCTCTGCAACAGGTGGGATCAGAGCGTGTGTAATTAACCAGCAATTTGCTTATCACAAGCTGTGGTAAGTGAAGTACTTTGTGATTATATGATAATACATTTGCTTCTTTGTCTGATCGCCACCTGCTCAGAGCAGGATGGTACAGATAAATTATTTTTGTTCATGAATATTCTTAGGAGAGAGAGAGATATTGCTCACTGAACTAATTTTATTTTATTCCTGTAACTAGGCTGCTATTATGTCTCATGGCAAATTTCATCCTCTTTTGGATGCACTGCGTAATAAAAGGAGGCACTAAAACTGGCAAACTCTTAATGTTATTTTGTGCCATCATATTTTCTCTTGGTTTTAGGACCCTCTGCAATAGAAACACAGAAAAGCAGTAACAATTCAAATTCCAAAGTCTTCCTATTACTCCTTATATATGTATAAAAGGTTAATGTAATATGTCCTAATGTGCCTACTGCAGGTGAAGGCTTTTCTATTATTCCTACATAATTTCTCTAGAGAAAAATACCCAGTTTGCTTCTTTTTCTATTTGTTCTGTCAGACAACCCCAGAAGCCCAGACAATCCTTGATTCTGTACTGTAAGTGATGTAATGACACCGTTTAAAGTGATTTCTGCATTTAATTTTATTTTATTTAATTTAAATAAGGTCTTGCTGTCATGTTCCCTACAGTTATTCCTGAACTTCAGATGGTTAAAGCTAGATTGTGCTAGCTGGGCCTGGTGTAGGTGACATGTGACTTGGCAGCATTGGTGCATCTGAGAACTCAGGGCAATGATCAAATATGATCTGCTTCCCCTGCACTTCTCAAATACCGCGCTGGGATTTTATAGGTGCCCTTTCCGTCAGTGCATAGTTTTTCACAGTGATTAATGAGATTAGGACACTATTTAAAGTATATTGCCTGTTTTTGTGATGTAGAGCAAATATTTGCATTCAACATATGTTTATGGATAGAGGTTTTGTTTTAAAGCTTGTTCAGTATCTAACAGCACTAAGTTGTTGAAATAGGTGCAGTTGTAAACTGTTTGGAATAATGAACTGCCTGGGACAGAATATAGTCATGTAATTGCAAGTAGTGTTTAATACCATATCAGGGTGGTAGTTGCTCATGCCTTTCTATCTTCTACCAGAAGCTGATTGGTCAATCACACTTTTAATGCTTGGACAGGTCGGTGATTGTTCCATGTAACGTAAAACGATTAAATATTTATATACAGTTAGTAATGCAATCAGATTCTCTGCTGCAAGTCAGAAAGGGAGGAGGAAGGGGGAAGCAGAGAAAGGTGAAAAGGTCAGCAGTGAAAATAGAATATAGGTGAGAGAATAAACTTCCTTGAATAGCTGAGCATGCATTTTCTGTTGAGCATTAGAGATTAAACAGAAAGCTTATTTTTGTTTATTGGAAGTGCAGTCTCACAAATGCTGGGAGAATGCTTGAACTGACCTCAATCTTTGGGACAGCATTACATTTTCATATGAATCAAAATGCTTAGACAGTTCTTTAGAGTGGAATGTGTATAGGCAATGTTGCCTTTGCCTTATGTACTATAACAAATTATGTTAAAAGAGTGATGTGGTGGCTAAAGACTTTTTCTCTTACTTAAAAGGAATAATTTAATTTTCTGGAGTTTCTAAGTCTACCTCTACAGGAGTACAGATGTCCACAGAGCTTTAAGACACTTGAAAGGAATACTTTTTTTCTTTTGACAACTGATGAGAGTTTTGTAAAAGTTCACAAATTCTTTTCGTAAAACTGGCACAGTATTTTGTACCTATACTTTGCTTTGTCATCTGCGAGTCACTGTATCAGTGGTAGGGGCTACTTAAAAGTCTTGATTTCAACAACATTAAGTAAAAAGCTAGGATGTTGTGCTGGTAGTCTAATAAAATTGTATTATAATATTTTGACTGGACTCACAGGATAACACATAGAGCTGAGCAGTTTAATTTTATCTCTGGTACAGTATGTTCCTTTGAAATAGTGGTTAAAGTTGTCATAAAGCAACTAGTAAATTCGGATCTAGATAGCAACTCATTTAATCTAAATAAAGTTTGTGAAGGACAGGTTCCTAAAGCTTGGACTGGATGGCTTCACAAGGTGCTTTCAACCTCAGTGATCCTGTAGTTCTGCACAGCAAGTCTACATAATGTTCTGCTATGCAACTTCCACTGGGTTATACCAAGGGAGAAATTTTTTGAGACTTATCCATGTTGCACTCAAGTGCATACTGCGAGACCTCAGCTATAATTACTGGAGAAATCTGCACCAGAAAGAACCCCCTTGCACACCAATGCATGTTCTATTGTGGGCCAAAGGTCCATGTGCTCCTACCTCAGATACAGATTTGAATCTGTACACCAGCCCACATGTCTGATCAAAAGTCACAGAATTCTGAGTAAGGTCTGCACTGTTTATTGATGTTTCTTTTGTACAAAATTCCAGCTCTAAGCTTACACAGTGTTTTGAGGTGCAGTTTGAGCACTAGTGTTTAAATCAGAGGTTCTTTCTTCTCTCTGCAACCACGGAATCACGCTTATCAATACACTAGTTAATGTATGAAATTTGGTTTAAAATGTTTAGCTACCATTATCTATGTCCCTAAAATATATTGTTCAGTTCATAAACAGAACTACTGTGTAATTAATCTCTTCACTGTTTGTGTCTCTGTTAATGCAGTGAGTGTAGAAGCAATTTTCATCATTGGACAACTTACAGAGTCTTTAAAAACATCATTCAGGATATGACTTATGAAGGGGACAAGTGCATCAGACAGATTTTTAATTTGCCTCTGTTTTAGTTCTTATTGTTTTGCACCAAGACAATGTATCATTAAGGATAAGAGAATTTATTTTCATACATAGGACATGCATTGCTATTTATGTATGATTGTATCATCTTGATTTCTACTGATAGTAGATTATGGTAACAGTAAATCCTACTTGGATAGAATGAGAGAAGATGATAATGGAATATTTGCTGTGTGCCTGAATTCTAAACATGTCAGGAAACATGTGAAAATTAACACAAACATCTAGTTGCTCATTTATGGAATCTAGTCAAGGGGTAACTTCATAGGTGTTCTTTCCTGCTAAGCTTCACAGGGGTGGGGTTAAGCTTCAGCATGGCTGTGGGTTTTACTTTAAGGAGGTAGTACAGATGCAGAGCAGCCCCATGTGTGTCAAGGGACATTTTATACTGCCTTGGACAAGACTGAAGTCATGGGCCAGAAGTATTTGTGTCCCCACTCGTGTAGCCTCATGACTCCTCCTGTCTCCCTTTCTATTGCACCAATATGTAATCCTTTATGTATTGCAGTCATCTTTCAGTAAATCCAAATTGGTCTCAAAACAACTATAAAGAAAACAGGGAGAATGACATACAGCATTTGTAACTGCTAGTCAGGAAACAAAAATGTTCTACGTTTTCAGATCTCTGAAGAGTAATAAATGTCACTTGAAACACAGATAGTACTTATAGTGACATAAAACCACAGCAAAATGTCCTAAAAAAACCCTTCATTTTTAAAATTGATACATACTGTATCCTTTTCAGCAAGGAAATGCATGTCTTTGTCTTTCTCTGTTGTATTTCTGAGACAGCCTTGCTGCAGCTGTAATTTAAAACACCACAGCTTTTTCCTGAGTCGAAAATATTGCAACAATCATCTGCTCAGAAATAGAAGGAGATGAAAGGCACACTGTTAACATTTACTTCTACTCAAACTTTTGTTTCTTCTTGGTACCTCATATGTCAAAATTGCCCTGATTTCAATTTACAAATTTTACATTGTAAAACAAGCTCACTGTCAATTTATAGAACAGATATGGACCCCAAGTGTGTATAATTAATCTCTGCTGTTTTAGACTTGATCTTCTGAAGTGACCTGGAAATTTCAGAAAAATAGGCCTCTTGATCAATGAGGATTGAGATAATCATTATTAATGTGGAAACTTTCTATCAAGAGCTCTTCAAATAGATTTTTTGTTAATTGCTTCCTCACCAGCACTGGAAAAAGGAAGTTAATTTGCACAGAAATAGCAAATAAATGGAAATAAGGAAGCTTGCAGAAAGCTTATGAAAGTTATCTAAGCTTTTGTTGAAAAGATTTGAAGGGAGAACATATTCAGTCAGAATGAGTTCATTAATCCCCAGTGGGTATCTAATACAAATATTCAGGTCCACATTGAAAGCTCAAAAAAAAATCTCATTGCTCTTTGGGACAAACGCAGGCGTAGCTATTGTTAGAGAGGAGAAGTTGTTCTTTAATCCCTTTCTTCATGTTGGTTTTAGGGGTTAAGAATCTGCTCATTTGAAGCTGTTAGGCTAAATCAGCCCACATTAGCTCCTCAGATACGTTATTAGTTTTTTGAAACAAATTAATTAGAAGACCTTGATATTCTACCTTATGCTAAACTGCCTGAGTTATAATTGTGAGGATAATTGGATGTATCTCCCTATTCTACAGTAGGCATTCAATAGCAGATGGTGCCTTGATGTCTCATTTTTCAGAAATATGGCAGATTACATTCACTAGCATGCTATAGAGTGTCGTCATAAATAATTGCCACTAAAGGAGTTGGCAAATAAAAAACATATATTATGACATGCATTTTAATAGAATTTGAAATGGTTCCTATCTATTCAGAGAGAACTTGTAAAGTGCTGTAGAGTGCTTTAAAATATAAGATGTTGCATAATAATAATTGGTCTTATAATACATTTGTCTGCCTATCATTAGACTGTATTTTTCATGTAACTTATTTGTGTAATATTCATGT
This sequence comes from Dicrurus megarhynchus, assembly GCA_013399195.1. NCBI lineage: Eukaryota > Metazoa > Chordata > Aves > Passeriformes > Dicruridae > Dicrurus > Dicrurus megarhynchus. The sequence continues at coordinate 1,033,591 of VXAD01005469.1, read as the reverse complement.
CACACTCCATTTTTATTTCCAAGGTTCTCAGTTGCAGGATTTTAAATCATTCTTTAAAGTTTATTCATTTGGCTTTGCCTTTTAATTGTAGGCTTTTATATTTAATTAAGATTTTGGTGGCATCTGTTCCAGAAGTGCCATATAAATGTTATGATTCATACATTTATGAATTATAAATATTTTGTTCCAACAAAAGCCAACACACAGAACTCCCAACACCTACACATAACTGGGAGAGCCATAAAATGCTTAAAGTTGAAAGTGAATACAGTCTGGTTTTAAATGTAAAACTTTTCCATGTTTTGTGAAACGAAGTTAGAAAACTGTGGACCTATTTCTTACTAGCTAATTCTTATTTTTCCCTTCCATTTGTTTTAACACCAGTATATCAAACATTTGGAGACCCCAATAATTGTTTCCTCTGTGGAACACACAGACATGCCATTTGCTCCTTCAAGTGGGCTAGGAATAAACTTCTTGCAAATTAAAGTGGTTGAATTATTTGATTTTCATATACCTGAATATAGTTTATGCCTCATCACTGAAATGAGGATTACACGGATGCTTTTTAAGACCTGAAAGTTCATAAGTAGGTTCAGATCTCTGGTCATCTTAGGACCAGAAATGCAGATACAAAAATGATTTAGTTTTGCTCTAGCTCTACCAAAAAAGGTTTGTACTCAACTTTTCCTGGTTTATGTAAGGTGTATTTAAGTGTTCTAATGACTGCTCAACTCATTGACTGACAGTTCTATCTTCAGGATTGCCTAGTTTAAATATATGCTATCATAGTAAACACAAGAAATGTTCACATTTTTATGGCTGGCATTCAACATTTATTTGCAAAAGCTTGTTGTAGACCAAGGATTGGAATACTGAGTAAAGCACATGGCCACCAATCAAAAAGGGTTTTATCTGTCAAGCCCTCGATTTTCTCTGGCAAAAATAAAGGTACGTCTACAGAAAAATGTGAGAGCTGGGCAAGCATGGAAGCTGGATGCACAATGTGTGTATTCAGTAAACACCTGCACTTAGTCCATTAAAGAGTGCCTTGTTCCCCTGAATCCATGCTTAGCTACCTCAGCATGCTTTGACACGGAGCTGTAAAATTCAGCCTTCAGCTGCACGATGGTCGCCTTCATTGTGTCTCTTGGAATTGTCTCCCACTAGCCTCAATTGATACCTTCCAGCTCTTGCACTGCAAAAGATGATTCTAATTTCATTCTAATCTCTTCTTCTTTTATGCTATATAGATCTTTAGTATCTTCTCTTTTCCAAACTGCGTAATTGTATCCAGTTCAGCCATTCATTCTATGGAAGTCATGCCACTTTCATAATAATCAGTATGACTAAATTGGCTTTGTTAATTTATAAACAACATAAATTTTTATTTTTATTATTATAATATTAATTATTTTTAATTATTCTTAGAAGAAAAGGATGCAATTAAAGAGAAATAGAATTGAAATACAATAAATAAATGAATCCTGAGAAAGGAATCAAGACAGAGAGTTAAAATCCATCCATGTTACCTTTCAATCTAAATTTTAGTTTCATACTTAATGGTTCAATGTAATTATTTTAATATATGCATACTCATTGTATTGTGAAATGCACTAATACAAGTCTTATATTCATTGACTAGCCAAATACTTAGGATCATAGAATAACTCAGATTGGAGAGAACTTCAGGAGGTCTGTAGTCCTATCTAGTGTTCAAAGCAAGATCAGCTCTGAAAACAGACCAAGTTGTTCAGGGCTTTGTTCAGTCTGGTCTTGAAAACCTCCAGGATTTGCAGCTTCCCTGGGCAACTTATTCAAATGTCCTTATGGAGAAAGTTATTTTCCAGTCTGAACCCACACTGGATCTCTTTTGGATAGATGAAATTACTATTTTTTTTCCCTGAACTTACTGGACAAGAACCTGCCCAGGACCAGTGTATACACTGACAATTGGACATTCCTATAGCTGAACCCTCATATCATTTTGAGATAGAAACCAGAAAAAAAAACACGTGCCAAACTGGAGCTGGCTGACACACAATGCATTTTTTTAATACTTTGAAGGATATGGAGTCTGCATGCATGTCCTTATCAGCTTCCCAAAACACAGGTTAAACAATAATGAGGTGTAATGTATGAACTACTTAAACTAAATTAAATGAACCTCCATCTGCCTGAACATTCCTGGGACTGTTTGTTCAAAATCCTTTTGAAGAGTTTGAAAGAGAAATGTTGACAGAGAACAAAACCAATTTTCTCATGGGTAAATCTCCACACTAATTTATTATTATACCTCTGCAAGATTTTTCTTATGCATATTAAAGGAAGTGTGACTAGGACGAGTGTTAGTAGAGGTAACTAAGCTGACTGGGAAGGTAAAGCTTAATTCACAGACAACTAGCAGAGCTTGGCTTGTTTAGCCTAGAAAAAAAGGAAATCTGAGAAGGAACTGATTGCTTTCTATCATTTCATCAAGAGAATAAACAGAGAGAGGAAAAAAGAACTATTGAATTTAAAGAAGAGATTTATTGTTGGCACAGGAGCAAACTATGAATAAATTTAGGATGGAAATTAGAAGGTTTTTTAGACATCATAAGCATGGCTTTCTTGAACAGATTTCCATTAGAAATAGTAGAGGCAGAGACCAAGTAATTTTTGAAAAGAATTTAATAGTCTGTGAAAGGCTCGCTTGTGACTGAAGATGACTGGATCTGGTGAAAGATTTCCTGTTTGATATTCTTAGTTCAGCAAATGACCTTTTTCCAAGTCTCTTAAGGACTTTTTCTCAGAAATGTTAAACCCAGTTGAAATTCATTTAATCTTGTTTTGAGAGCAGTTCCTTCATCTGTAAAATGGATGTGCCACTTAAGTTGAATAAGCATTTGCAACCCTAAGGATAATTAAAAGAAAAAAACCAGTTAAATTAAGAACACATCCTGAACTTTTTTTAAAGCAACATAAGAATGTCAGATTTCCAAAGTTAATTAATCTGTAATAGAAATAGGCAACTGAATTGATGAGAATGTTTGAAAATCTTATAATGCAGAGGCAAGCCTTTCTACAGGGGCTCTCTGGGTATTTTCTATTGCGGATGAAGAAATTCTGCTAGCATAACACACAGTTTAGGAGCATACAACAATTATTTACTGATTAATACTCATGGAGAACAGTTACTAATAACATGTTTCCAGGTTAAACATTTGCATGCTCATGGTGCAGGGTTGTCATAAGTCTCTTCTGGTGAGGCATCATGCAGGAGGTGAAGGTTCTCTATTGCTCCCAATGTTACTGCATTGCTGCATCTAAATGCTTTTTTCCTCTGTGTTTATATCATTTCATACTGATGTTTTCTCTCAAGTCACTGACTTAGTAATTTTCATCTCTGCTCTTGTCATTCTTATCTTGCATGGAATTAATTTTTCTTTCCTCTTACAGGCCAAGGTCAGAAAACTGTGTTTTAAGAAAGGCAGGCTTTGCATCACACACAGCTGAATTCCTAAGAGGAGTTATAGCAGTATCATCTCGGAATGATCAAAACTTTGAAGTCTGAAGATCCCGCAATAATGAACTGCCCTCCTCCAGCATCTTCAGTACTACCCAGGTTTAAGAATACTCAGGGTAAAAATTAATTCTCTTGCTCTGTCTCCTTCACTGTAATTGTAATTCACCCACTAAAGAAATTGAAGCTTTTCCATGATTTCAGTGTAGTTTTGCTGTATAAGTACATTCTATTACATATGTATGTTAGGAGAAACATCTCTAATAAGAACTATGCTTAACTGCAAATAGAAAAAAAAAATATATATTGTTGAATAACAAGCTACTTAGGAAGAAAAGTTGTTAAATTTGCACCATAAAAACCAGTTTACAGTTTACAATAAACTGAGATGAGCCATTGAGACAAAAACATTTTTCTGAAATGGACCGTTTCATTATTTAGCAGACATTTTTCAGTATGACAATAGCAATCACTGTTTGCAGAACAATCATGTCTGTTCACTCAGCCTCTAAATTTTCATGCTGATTGCCCCTCTAAACCTGTGGATATCTGGAAACAAATGTAAGTGTAGGTAGGTTTGACAGCAGCCTGTTTAGCCTTGGCCTTGGGTTTACATTATTTTAGCTTTTGTTCTGCCTTGGTTTTAGAAAAGTTGCCATTTGAATCAACAGCCCTCCCTTTTCTTTATAAGTGACCCGCGAAAATGAAACAGGAAGTTACTCCAACCAGGAGTGTAAAGCTCTTAGCTGAGGCTAGACTTTTAAACCTTGAGTTATCTTCAAAAACAATGTACTGCAATTTAAGTTGACATCATTACATTTCCTGTGCATTAAAAATAGAAGAATAATGGTTAGGCAGAATTCTCAGCTTTTAAATATAAAATAAATTGTTATTAATAATGTACCAAGCGATCCACAGGCTCACATAATAAGTAGAGCTTGCATCCTCTTGCTTGCCAGTAGGAAGTGCTGTGTGTTACGACATCACAGGGCAGCACGGTTGGACTAGAGGATCTCCAGAGGTCCCTTCCAACCCTAGCAATTGTGTGATTCTGTATTCTAAATGCTAAATATTCTTATGCAGTCAGTAAACCCCTAAAAATAATATAAGGACTGTAATTCTAAATGACAAAGTCTTTGCATATACTATTCCCAAATATTCTAAGTAGACAAGACGTTGTTCAAATTAATTTAACTTTTAAAATTGACTTACAATCCCTAGAAGAGACCAACACATATTAATTTGTACATTTTTCTATTGCAAACTGTCAGCAGTAATAATTTCCCACTCTAGTGTTCATCCTGGGTATCTGTTAGATTTATACTGAACCCATTGCTATTTTGAAAGTTAATATTGGGATACTCAATGGATCAAAGAGCTTTAGCAAGAGTTTTCTCCAGTCATGACCGTTCCTTCCTTCATTTTGTATCATGGCATTTTATTTCCCTGTTCAAATTTGCTAAACTTTCTATGAACAAGGTAACTAGAACTATTTGAAGAGTGACAAATTGACATCAACAAACTTTTTTAAAGGGAAACTATTATTATGATCTATGCAAGTATGTATTCTCATGCTCTTTCAGGTACAAATTCAATACATGTAAAACATCTTACTGATTTCTTTATTCCTTATGTTGCTGTATTACTATTTTTCTAGCTCATTCCTTATTCTGAAAAAGGAATAAATAAATTTTTGCAGTAATATAACTTACCAGATATTTTAAAGATCTGACCTCTTCCTAGAAAAAAACCACAAAACAACAAACCACACAACAGAAAAAACCAACAAAACCAACAAAAAAACCTCCCTCGGAGGTTCTCAAGATTTACGTAGTAATTAATTTAATTCTTTATTTCATCAGAAATGGGGACACAAAGCTGAATCCACCTGAACATGCTTTTGTGATGTGAACGGTAGGACTTAATATGTTTTTGCATCTTTAATTCTATAAAATGGTGGCCCTCATAATGACTCCTTATTTTGATCAGATAAAATTGAAAAGTAAGCTTTTGTGATCATTCTGTAATTCTACTTATTTAATTAAGGCCTTTATTTTTCTAAAATTTACAACAATCTCTGCTGACACTAAGCAGTTTTCCAGCATTTGCTGCTTGAAAACTGACATTTTTTTTGTCCTCAGGACAACTGTAATTTTCTCAACAGGTATATTAATGCTTGGGGAATGTCTGAAGAGACTTAATGAGAAATCACATGTGAGAAAGGATGTCATATTTCCAAGTATGATTGAAAGCTCACCATGACTTTGACCTTGATATCTTATTTCCCTGCCACTCTCACAGTTTCAAGTTAGTCACATACTGCTTGACACAATCACATTCATCAAAGAGACTGTTTTAAGTTATTATCCAGCATTTTACATTGTCCAAACTTGTTTAAACTTCACAGATATTTTCCAGCTTCTCACTGAAATGAAACAAATAGCGGTGAGGCTTACTGGGACCATAGCCAAAGAAAGAAATCTTGCACTGTGAAAGCTTAGAGGATTGCTGCTTACTGTTGTAGCAGCAGAGCTTGAATATTTAAAATTACACAGAGGTTGTACCGTCAATTCTTATCAACCCTATCTTGCCATCCCCTGTCTGTTTTCCACTCATCTTGTAAAATCCTCAATCCCAATATGAAAAATTCTGCCCTTCAGTCGGTGAGCAGGCAGGATTTGACTCAATCAGTTTTGTTTAGATACACAGCCACCATTGTTCCTGACCCTTCCTTTCTCTTTGTTTAAAAGACACCACTCACTCTACAGATGCTGTGGCTAGCATATGGCAGGTTTTACCCATTCCACAAAACATTTTCCAAGAAGCAGCAAGTCCTGGAGTCCATCACCATAGGTTGAATGTCATGCACAAAGTCATTCACAACTTCTTTGGGCAACCTGTTCCAGGGCGTCACCATCCTCTGAGTAAAGAACTTTTTTCTAATGTCTAATTTAAATCTCTCCTCTTTCAGTTTAAAACCCTCCCCCCTTGTCCTATTGCTATCTGCCTGTGTAAAAAGTCTCTCTCCCTCTTTTTTATAAGCCCCCTTTAAGTACTGGGAGACTGCAGTGAGGTTTCCCCAGAGCCTTCTCTTCCCCAGGCTGAACAACCCCAGGTCCTTCAGCCTGTCCTTTAGGAGAGGGGCTCCAGCCCTCTGGCCAACTTCATGACCCTAATATTTTGATATTATATAACTAGACTGCAGTAAAGAACATTCTGCTTATAGATTTGTCCTTTAGTATGTGATGTACCTTGGCTTAAGTACCTTGGACCAACTACTTTCCACAGAATGTAGGAAGTTTGTGATGATATCACATGATGTAATTTTACTTTGAGGGACAGAGGGCCCAAACTGGGAAAAATTCATTTCACTTCAATGCCAGCTGATGATGAAGTGCTTGTAAGAACTAGAAGATGACCTTTTTCAGAAGGCAGTAGCAAAAGGCGTATTCCCAGACTAATAAATTTGATTCTAATACAGCAGATTCTAATGGGCTTGTCATTATTGTATTTTTTTTCTATTTTGATCAAGTTACTACTAGCTATTAAAATTCATATTTTTTTTCTTTTTGCTTTTTAACTTTAATTCCATGTTATCCTCCATGTTTTCTTTAATATTACAGTACAAAGTCTCTCAGCTTTTTCTCTTATGTGTAATGGTAGATACAAAAGTGAGTAAACTTACATGGTCTGCCATATATGAGACTGAGACTCCATTTCTGCTGAAGAAATGGGGGAAGTCCATTATCTCTGTATTACCATATTCTATACTACTGATCCTTATACTTATCTTCCATTTGTGTAGACATGTGGTACATTTTGGCACTTAACATTCACCGGTCCTCCCAAAGTCATTTGTAAACCTGTGGCTAATTGTAAAACGGAGTCTAGTAGAACTCTACCTGCCAAGTAAAATGAATTTACCCAATGCAGGGTTTATGGTTAAACAAATGGAGACTCTTTCTTTTGTTTTAGAGGGAATTATAGTATTAAAAGCACAAATAAATTTAAAAAAAAAATTAAGCGCCAGAGGATTTTAGCCCCTCCTTACTGTTTGTTTTCTAACCAGCTATTAATTTTCATAAAGGAAAAATGGGAATAAACAATGTAATTAAAAATAATAATATGTTAATCTTCTATCCCTAAGCTTCCATTTAATTGCTTGAAGGGTGATGCATTTGGATCTGATACTTATTTACTAGGGATGGTTGCTTAGCCACTTACTGTATTAATATTGACAGATGTCCCAGAGAGATAATAAGTGAAAGCATATCAGTACTTTGCAGTCATCTAATGTTAGCATATAATGCTACTTAATACATGTTGACTTCCACATTTACCTTCTTTGGTGAACAGAAGAACAGCATGAGAGTTTTTTCCAGACTTGGTTTGATTTATCCATCAAATAAATGAAAAATTACAAGGAAATAAGTTTTCTAAAATGACAAACCTAATGTTTCATTTCATCAGTGGGGGGAAAATATAACATTAAACGGCTAGGTTGTCAGGTGCATTTATAGATGACTACAGGTGGTTTTAGAAAAGTTAATTATTATAGGAATTCTCTCAAAGGGTGTATGTAATTCAGAATATTAGGGGAACGCAAGTCTTTCCAAAAAATTTCCCTTCTAAAAATTCATGGGGAAAAGAAAGAAACAAAGACTGATAAAGTCATAAATTCTACCCCTATAAGGAGTGTTGTACTCTTCCACAATGTATTCTAAAGCACATCCTGATGTAGATGTGAAAATATCAAGTGACTAATCTGTACAACTGCCCTGTACCAGTTCTCTCACTCTCAAATGTGTGAAACATTTTCAGTGTTTATTTTTTAATGTCAAAGAAATGCAAATTGTAGTAGTTAAAGTAGTAGTAAAAAAAAAAAAAAAAAGGAGGAAATGTTTAATTATTTTCTTGGGGATTCTAAACTAGTATTGAAATATATATTGTACAGGTGCATGTTTCTGACATGCAGTTCATCTGACATGCAATGACAAAGCAGTATGAATATATGAATATAAATACCTGTTTTAACATACACCCTTAGTAACTCTCCTCATGTCGGAATGCCTAAATTAAAATGATGTATTCTGAAAGTTTCCCAAGAGCTTGATATTTATATGACTCTTCTGTTAAATTTGAAAAATGTGGCTAAAAATGTTTAGAGAAATTGGCTTGTTGCCTGACTGATGTTGCCTCTGATATACCTTTGCTGCAGGGCTCATAAAGTTTTTATCTTTTTTTAGCTGGGAAATGCAGAAAAATATTAAATATATTCATGTATCAGTAGGAAAAAAAAAAAGAAAGAAAATAATACTCTTTATCCAGTTGTAGTAGGTTTGTATTTTCTTTCTTCGTACATATGCCTGCTTTGTCCCTAATCATCTGCAGTTTGGCCAAAGTACTTCCATTGCCTTTTAGAAATCATAGGCTGTTTTGGTAGATAGAAGCTACTCTGCTTTACTGTATCTTCCTTACAAATTCAAGAATCCCCACAGAATCACAGAACATGCTGAGCTGGAAGGGACTCATCAGGAACATCAAATCCAACTCCTGGCCCTGTACAGGACACCCCAGGTATCACTCCATGTGTCTGAGAACATTGTCCAAAATCTTGAACTCTGTCAGGCTGGTGCTGTGACCATTTCCATGGGGAGCCTTTTAAGTGCCCAGCCACCATCTGAGTGAAAAACATTTTCCTGATACTCAGCCTAAACCTACCCTGACTCAGCTTCATGCCATTTACTCACAGCCTGTCGCTGGTTACCACAGAGGACATCAGTACCTGCCCTTCTGCTTGTGCTCGGAAGGATTTTGAGGACCAAAATGTCTCCCCTCAGTCCACTCTTTTCCAGGCTGCACAGACCAAGTGACCGCAGCCACTCCTCATACGGCGTCCCCTCCAAACCCTTCACCATCCTTGTGGCCCTCCTTTGGACATTTCTAATAGTTTTATATGTTTTTTATATTGTGGTGCCCAAAACTGCACACAGGACTCGATGTGAGGCCACCACATTGCAGAGCAGAGCGGGACAATCCCTTCTGTTGCCCAGCTGATGATGCTGTGCCTGAGGCTCCCCAGGACACCTAGATAGTAAATAATAGTCTGGTTTTATTCATTACAGTTCTTCCTTCAACTGCTGTTGCAAGATCTGCAGTGGCTCCGGAGCAGTCATGAGTCACTGTCATTCTCTTCAGGAAATCTGTATCAAATGAGAACATGTATATTGAACTTCATATCAAACTGTGAATGAACAGAGTGGGGTATATGCACTCAGGAGGTTGTCTATAGAGGAAATGCCAGAAAGGTTGGTTTGGAATAGGTCAATATATGAAAAATTATGCAAACAGCAAATGGAGCTGTTGTTTTATCAGGTTCACCAAGCACCAGAATGGATTGGAGCCTTAACCAGTAAGTACAGACAGGAGTACAGACTGGGAGAATTTAGGGACTGTGAGATTTAGCTTGTTTGTTTGTTATTGGGCAAGACCAAAATCTGTGAAAAACCCAAGATATTTTATTCACTAATTCAAAATATAATCTGATTGAAACCAATCCCAGAAGAAAAACTCTGTGTGTTCATTAAGTCAGGAGCTACATTCTGCAAGCTAAGTGTTCTTTTCCCATATCAGCTCCTTATTTCTGTGAGTACTTTTGATCACCTTTGTTTATGAGGGACAAGAGACAGATATGACAATTCTAGATTTAAAAAAAAAATACATATCCCGGAGCCCAGAGGGAAGAACTCCTTTAGATGTGTTCTTACTGCTGAGGCAAGTCAAGGTTTCCAGCTTTCTCATGGAGATGAATTAGGTCTCCCAGGGATTAGAGTGCATTTCAGAGCGAAAGTTAGGTGTCTTACAGCAGTAATGATCATTAAGGATACTATTAGCTGGGTGGTAGTTTTAAAATCACAAGAATTTTTATTCCTCTGTAGAAACTGCTGTTTTTAACAAGGTGACCTTTGGTTTTATGCTGTGGTAAAGGAACATGTTACACACCACATACAATAGGAATAAAACCATGTAAGCTAAGATCTATACTTAGAGGTATCATGATTGAATTCTCTATAACTTATTCTATGGTCAAGAATGCATCACAGACTATGAATGCAGTGATTAAAAAAAAAAAAGACAATTTATAATTAAAGGTGTCTGTATGCACAATTAGGGTTTTCTTTTCCATTTCTTCTGTCAAGCTGCTCAGTCCAGGGATTCTGTACCCATCAAGACCCAGGACTAACAGCACACTTTGAAAAATGTCCAAATGAAGTGTTTTTGTTCTATTGTGATGGTTGCATCATTCAGCAACCTGTAGAAAGGCTTGCATTTTTAACACAACTGGCAACAGCCCTGAAAGTGTTGGCTCAGTCTTTGCTCATTGAACGCTGTAGTCTCCCAAAAAAACTGTCTGGGCACAGCTGAGTTCAAATAGTCAAAATAGTAATGATGAGATTTTCTTCCTGTTTTAAGTAGAGGAAGGGGGAAAAAAGATGGATGTGTGGGATAAAGTTGGCTTTACATCTTTCCTGATATTTTGTTCACATTTGGAGACTAAGTATATCAGCTTTCAGACTAGCTTTCTGAGATTATACAGAAACATACAAAATTTTGGACTGTGCTTCTTACTTCACAAGTTCAGAATTTTCTTTAGTCAGCTAAATCATTATCTTTGCTAGCTTTCTAGCATTACCTCTCTCCTTATTTAAGTTTATTAGGTTTGGGTTGGGTTTTTTGATTGGTTGGGTTTTAAAGTTAATAGTTTGACAAAGAGTTTCATGTCAAGAAAACAATTCCAAACTATGTCTGGTTAATGGTATTAATCAAAGAGAAAAGACCCCACAATTACATTTAAGTATTTTTTCCAGATGAAAACCTTATTGATACATGAAACTTTATTAATATGTTTTGTTGTATACAAAATATTTTGGGAAATAAAAACCACTCTTTTTTTCAACCTGAGATTCCATTGTTTCAGTAAGCTCAGTAGCTCCCTTTTGTTTCAAATAAAATAAAAAACCACTTTTATTACTAGATGTCCTCTTGCTCTCTCCCCTTTCCTTTCCCAGTTAATAATCACATTATTTTTTTAATTGGTAAAAAGTGATATCACAACCGGTAGCACTAATAACAATAATGGTTTAGAAAGCTAATTGGCCACCACAGAAAAAAATACAGCAGTAGTCCATTTTATGGTTATATTAGGTGAATGTAATTTCTTAAGCTAAGATTCTTGGAGCCCAAAGCTCACATCAGTCATTTCCATGCTTCTCCATATTTTCCTATTAACATGTTTTAAATTTTTATGAGTATTTACTTTTTCCAAACAGAAGGAGTCATATTCTGCCTAGGAGAGACTGAGAAAGCAAGTGGAAAATGTCTTGGTGCTACCTACAGAGACATGAAGCATCATTTGAAGGAACTGAGCTTATTAAGTGAATAGAAATGACATTTCTATTGCAAAGATGTTCTGTATTACATACAGGCAATTTCATGCCATTGCTTCATTCCATTGTTTAGACTTGAACCTGGTGTGAATTAAACAGAAGCATTTAAGGTTCTCGGGTGTCAGTTGTTTTACGTGTAATATTCTTATGGAAAACAAATAACAGAAGACTCACACCAGGAGAAATCAGAGTTTGTAAGCTGTAGCTTTCATGCTGTGTGACTACATTTCTTTCTGAAGTCTGTGTTGCATTTGGGAGCAAGGGTTGCAATCCTGTTACTTTTAGAAGACTTGTTTCAACTTACACAGTCACTTGAGCTTGGACTTTTACATGAGTGATTAGGAAAATTCAAATTAATCAGTAAAAAGAATATGACTTTATCCCTGGAAAAAGTAGCAAGAAATTCCTAGGATTATTTTTTTTTTAGTGGATCATATATGATTTTTTCTAGCTGACATTGGATAACTGTTCAAGTTAAAAACAAAAATCCAAACAGATTTAAAAAAAATGTAATGCATTGTTGCATTAATGGAACTGCAACATAGATGTTGTGTTACAGAGCATGAAGTGGTAAGGAAAATTTTTTATTATGTTAGAAAAAAAACAAAAGGAGGAATGAAATGGCCCAGTTGCACTGATAGAGCACTGCTCTTTGCCATTCTATTCACAGAGTTGCCATTAGCAGCTTTACCGTCTTGCAGAAAAAAAAAAAGTCTGAATATCTTCTGGATAGAATATAGTACACGCGGATGTTCTCCCAGGGAACTTATATTTTATGGCATGAAAACTTTCTCCTACTAAGTGCAGGAGCACTGCCAATAGACTTGTGACTTGACTGTTAATTCAAAGCACTACCAAATCAATTTTGGTACCATGTAATAGCAATTAGGTCTCATTTTCATATTGCCTGTAACAAAATATTAGAGGTTTACTCCATCTACAGTGTTTTAATGTTTTAATAGACAATAATTCCTCTGTGTTCATTAACCAGAAACATTCATTCAAGGATTTAAAGACTTTATCTGAGAAAGTAGAACTCTTTAAGATGCAGCTAAGCACATTTGTAAAATGTTTTTTAAAGAAAAAAAAAAAAAAAAAGAGAAGCAACCAACATCCCCTTTAAATTATTTTAGACTTTTTCTACAATTTCAAAGTCTTGAAAGTGATTCATAAAAGCCAATTAAAAGCTAGCCTGTTGGCTCAGCAGGAAGGACTCATATATCCCTTTCACATAATCCTTGCTGAGGTATGATGAAATTGGTAGAGGTAGAGAAAGAACAAGTTTCTAGACTTAAAAGTGACAAAGTATCTAGTTACTCCTCACAGCAACTGAAGGGGAAAAATCAATTATAATGTCTTTGCATCTAAAAATATGGCTTATACCCCTGCATGGTGCATTATCATCAGAGCTGAGCAGACGAGAGAGCAAAGAGGGAATGGGAGACTGAGGAAGTGATCACCAGAGGATGCATTAAAAATTCAGCAGGCTGAAAGCTATTTCAGTTAGAAAGGAAGAAAGAAAAATGTTTTGATGTTAATTCATTCATGCTTCGCCATTCAACTTGCAGTCAGGGCCATACGCTTTGTAGCTTAGTGGGAACAGGTAGAAATCTTTATGCCTGATTCTGATTTCTCTTACTGTTGAAGCAAACCAGAAATTAATCCAATAAAATCAGCCCAGAACTACTTACATAAGATTAGTGTAAAAATCAGACTTTTTATATTTCTGTGACATAAACATGTAGGATTATTGCTATTTCTTTCAGACACCCATCAACTCTTTGGACAGAATTAATAAATGTAATTCATAGTAGTTCCTGAAATAACTGCAAGCAGTTTTATTCTTGGCTACTTCCTCTTCTAAGAGGGGAGTCAGGTTTTACCTTCCCTTTCTGGGGAAGATATATACATCCTAGGAATACTTTTAGAAGACGTGTTTTGTTTGAGTTCTGGATGAAAGGGTCCTGGTTTTCCTAGCAGGTCAGTCTGTCCAATTATAGTAGAAAGTAAAAGGCCTGCCCTGATAATCGTAGGTACCCTTTGCTTATGAGCACTGCAAGCTCTGTCTGCAAAGTAATGACAGAGCTTCTGCTCTCCCTGTGCTGTAGTCAACTGCACTTTTCTACTTGTCTTTAACTCACTCTGAAAAAAGTGTGGGCAATTAATATAAAAAATTCAAGAGATGCCCTTCTGTGATGGCCAGACAAGGCAAAAGTATTAATTTTAGATATTGACACCTTTCCAGTTTAAAGCATATTTTGTTTTCAGCACACTGCTAAAGTAGAAGATGCTGAAGTGTTGCATATCACAGCTGGCTACTAGATCTTGTTTCATGTGATTTTGGGAATTCTTTAAGAATACCACCCTGTTCCTCTGCAACCTAGTTTGTCTCCCCTTTTCACACTTCTTTCACCCCTCATCTGCAAAAAAGAAAAGCTTGTTACCTTCAGAAATATAGCACAGAGAAACCTATTCTCACTGGAAAAAGACTGCTAAACCAAGTCCTTTTAAAGGTAGAGTACAAGGCTGCAAAACTACAGCTCTGAAGAACCAGCAGCTGCCTTGAAATACTGTGCTTGTGGCCAAACTGCCATAAAAGTCTACTTTTCCACTGACTTAATTGGCACTTCACCCCACCAGAGCAGTATTCATTCTTTCACACTTTACTGTTCAGACACAAGGAAAAGACTCTATTCGCTGCTTTGATGTAAACCAAACCTTTAGTCAGTTAACAGGACCTATCTATTTGTTCAGTTCACCTAGCTCAGGCAAAATCAGAAAAACATTTCAGTTCCTTTTAGTGCATTGACTGAGCTGAAGACAGCTGTCAATAGAAAAGAGCTGAATCAGTGCATTTGACTAATATTTTGGATTTATCAGTAGGGTCAGAACTGAAGAGACAGAAAAGTCCCCCTCCATAGCCCCTGTTGTTTTGAGCAGTATCTTCTGATAATATGTTTATAAGAATTGCAATTCAACAACCATTTTCCCCCCAAAGTTTTTGCTTTTGAATCAATAGAAATATTTCAGTTGTCATATGTTTATACTGCATAACATTATTCAGAGACAAGATTTTGACCCACCTATAACAATGCTAGAAACTATGCAAAAACACAGTTAAACAAGATTTAGGATTTTAAATGCTCCAGAAGAACAAGGTCTTCATTTGAGGTCAATTACTGCAGCTTAAAGCTCTATTGGGCTACACAATTTGGTATTTAGTGTAAGAAGACTGGACAGAGATCCTCTAAAACAAAATGCTTATTTGAACCATGTGAGTTTTTCCTGAGACCATTTTCTAGCTTTTATTTATCACAGGAAAAAAAAAAACCAAACACATCAAACTCTACACATTAACAACTGTGTGTAGGGGTAAATATCTGAAACTGAATCACTGAAACTTCAAGCAGAGCCTGCTGCTTGCTAGCTGCAGTTGTTATGGACTGCTTGTATATTTAGACCAGTATATCTGGTCTAAAGAAAACTGGCATGCCCCAAATCCTCCAGTTAACAGACATGAAACACACCAGGCTGCTCACGCATTGCATTATTTATGTTGGGAAAACACAGAACTTGGGATTCTAAAAAGAAGAGAATGTGGTGGAAAATAAGAGTTCCCTAAATGAAGTAGTCTTCAAAAGAAGAAGGGAAGCTGAAAAGAAGGCAATGAAGATCTTAGCTGGAGGAAAGATCCTGAAACTGGAGGAAGTTCCTTAAGATCAGACAATTGCATGGAGACAAATATTAGGCATGGAGAAAAATGCTGGGGGTCACTGGGGGGCCTCGGGTGATGATGCCCAAGACAGGTGACAGCAAGCAGCAGCACAGCAGGTGCTGACAGGACTCTGCCTGACCATCTGTGCCAGTAGGGACCTCCCTGCTGCGAAATGCAGACCTAACAAGCTAGGGAAGACTGAGGGAGGGAGCAAATACATTATGTCTTCAGGCAGAATAAACCTTGAAACCCCTTAATACCCCAGCACCCAGCTCCCCTGTGGGCTGTGATTTACTCCATCCCACCCATACCACAAGCAGTGTCAGAAAAGGGATGCAGAGAACCTTGCTAAAATGGCATTAGGGGATCCCTCCAGCAGCAGCTGTGTGTCAGTGTGAGTGTGTTGTATGTGCAGGTGGCAGGTGCACAGCTCACCACCTTGTTGGGCTCTATCGATCCTGGCAGGGAACCTCGCTGCGGGTTCAACATTCTGGTAACCACAAGGCTTCTGTGGCAGCAAGTGCAGCTGTTGGGTTCTTAATTCAGTGCATTTTTCTGCATTGAAAGTGATAAAAAATGGATGCTGGTCTCCAAGTTAATCAAAGAAAACAAAGCAGAATGAAACTTATGTCCTAGTGCCATCCATATTAGTAAGCACAAAAATATTTCAGTCTTCAGTGTCATTTACTTTAGAATCTGTGTCCACTGTTGACTGACTTCTCAAGAGGCAAGAGGATGCTCCTTTTAGGCAACCAACTCAATTTTTCAAATAGAACTGTGAGGTGTTATTACTCAGAATTTATACAGAGGGTTATATTTTGCCAAACAGTCACACATGTAAACATGGAAAGTAGTAGTAACAGAGAAACTTTGGATTGGTAAACATAAAGCCACAGCATCCATATGTGGACTGAGCAGAGATGACCCGGATTAATTCAAGTATTAAATTAAAAAATTAAAAAACAAGAAAGGAGGAACAGAGGAAAGATGTATTATGTGTCACATGGAGGAATACACTAGGAAGTTATCCAATGTAGGCGTGTTTTCTTAAATTAGAAAGCAAATACATGCAGAAGGGTTTCATGAGCCGTAATTCTCTCAGAACTGTTGAAATGAGAAGTGCAACTGCCCTTCTGTTCTGTGGCTTAACATATTTCCTCTGTATGTAGGGAAGCATAACCCTTGATCATTTGATGTCCCTTGGTGTTTCAATGATTTCTTGTTTTCTTTCTAATATTTCGTTCTTTGTTGTGCCTATCCAGTTGCTTTTTACTTTAGAGCTACATAAAAGTTATGATTGTTTTGATTTGTAAGTAGTTAGCTGTAAAGAAAACCTGGCTGATGTTTTTGGAATTGCATTACGTTTTCTAAGAGATAAAAGCATATCTGTTAAAACATGGATAGGTCAAACATGACCATCACTATTTAAGATTCTGCCAGGTGTTTACATCCATGACCACAGCTTTACAGGATGATCCCAAGATCATTTACTTGAACGCTCCCACAGATTATTGCAGGGAAAGCAAATATTAAATCCATTA